>JANQBS010000019.1:0-294091 GCA_033085395.1 Xanthoparmelia taractica | reverse complement strand
TAATTTTTTAAAAAAAAGTTGAAAAAAAGTTGAAAACGACTATGTTCAACAGATACCACACCTTTCCGACCCGTAATTATAATCTATAAATCTCTTTCTATATTCTTATTATAGAAACTCTTTTAATATACGCGGTAACTATTTAATCTCGAAGCCCTTAGAGTAATATTAAAGTATATATATCGAGTATTCTTATCGCGAAGAATAGTAAAAGTTTTTACTCTATAGCGATAATATTGTTAAAGATTTCTCTTATTATAATTATCTAGATATAGCTCGTAATTACTCTTTATAGCTTGAGTAGATACGTTTATAAATAAATAATTAATTACTTCTTAGTTAATATAACTACTATATATTCTACTCTATATTTTAATAAATTTAAATTAAATAATAATATATAATAGCGACGACGAAGTAATTATAGAAGAAGTATTTAAGAGAGTCGAGATCGATAATAATATATAGTCTATAGATAGCGACTTAACTAAGATATATAATTAATAAATAGTCGTCTTAAATCTTAATACTAATCGTCTAAAGCTCGACTTATTGATTATCTATAATAAGGAATATTTCGACTTGTTAAGTAGAATCGATCTACTACGTCGATTATCTAAGATATCTAATTCGATACTCGATTAACGATTTCGATATACTTCTATCTATTCGAGATATTATCGAATTAAATACTTAATAACGTTCTTAGTTAACTAGCTACGAATCTTAAGATACTTATATCTCGTCTCGCTAAATTTCTTAATTTATAAAATAAGTATTATTGTTATTAATTCTAGAAAAATAATAGCGTTCTCTATATATAGAGCGTAATTAATAGTATCTCTTAGAGTAATTATAAGAGCTTTTCGACTCTTCGAAGATACGTAATACGAGTCTTTAAAGAAAAACGAAATATATATTACTAAAAGAGTAATAGATAGCGAGTAGTTACTAAGTATAGAACTAGTATCTAATAAATAGTTTATAGTACTCGCTATAATAGAATAAAAGTAAACGTTACTACTATTTATTAGACTTAAGAAATAATAAGTATAAAATTAATTAATTCTTTTCTATTGAAAATTCTACTTAAGTACTATCGCTAGGCTATTAGATAGTTACTAAGTAATTATTAAGAACGGGTCAAGCACGGGACTAGAAGAAGCGGAGAAGCTCTATTCTTAATACTAAATCTTTGTTAGGCTGTACGGAGCCGTACGAGTACCAGTGTGGGGTCCCGGGTACGTCGTATGGGCTTCATATGGGCAAATAGAGTGCGCCTTCGTATGAAGCGCGGCACCCGAACCCATGAGTCATATTTTTGGCTTTATGGTACAATTGGAAAGCGCCCTCACAATCTTCTAAGAGAAGAGATAGTTATAAGAATTGAAGCTTTTAAAACGAGTTTAGTTCTAGTATATTAAGCTTAATACTACGTAGCTAGTCTAAGTATTCTAACATATTGAATAAAGATACTTAATATTATAAGATTCTCTTATTATTTCTTCTTTTCTTAATTATTAATTTATCTAGTAAAATATATTTATTATTTCTTATATCTAATTCTAATAACTCTTATATTAGCGTCTAGCTACTACGTAGCTCTATAAAATAGAGATCTTACTATCTTATAGTTATAAAATAAGTTAATATTATTATTAATTAATATAAAGTATTAATAAAAAATCTATAAACTAGTATAAGATTAATCTATTTAACTAATAACTATAGAAAAGATATATTAAGAAGCTAATATTAGACTAGTATAGAGAGAGACATTATAAGTTCTAAATCGCGCTAGTGAAACCCTAACTCTATGTTCGAAAGAGAACCTCGCAACGAAAGATCTTAGAATCTTTTCTTAGGGGCGCTTATAGGGACCCTAGGCACAGTTCCGAATAAGATATAAGCGTATCGTCTAGGTAGCCTTTCCGGTGGGGTATTATTCGAAATCTTAGCGTAGAAGCCTTGGTGTCCAGAACTTATAATGTCTCCCTTCGTACTATATAGACGTAGCTTCCCTATCACTTTCAGTAGTACTAAGACAGTTACGAAAGCCTTTCATAGACAGTCGCAATAGCTATATACTTTATCTTATAGCTGCTTTATTATGTAATAGTATCTTACTTACATAGATTAGAATATATAAATTTTAATTTTAATAGTTTAAATAATAAAAAAAGAAAGATTTAATAGTATAATTTAAAAGAATAATTTAAAGTTAAAAAAGATAAAAACCTAGTATACTAATTATATATAATAATTATTAGTCTAATTAAGAATTTACATTATAAATTACTAATTTATCTTATAAATAGTAATTTAAAAGCTCGATTACTCTATTAAATCTTAGTGTAACTACTTAAATAAACGTGTTCTTAATAGTAGATAGACGTATATAGCTCTCTTATATCTCTATATATATCTTTCGTCTTCTATATAATAACTAAGCGAAAGAATATTTCTATTTCTATTAATATACTAGATATAAGATATCTAAAGAGATCTCGACTTAGAGATAACACTTTAGTATTATTCGATATTACTATTTTTAAAATTTCGTTAGCGAGTTAATCTATAATAGATATATCTCTTAACGCTATATCGAAGTATTTACGCGACGCTTTAATAATCTATTTAGTGAAATTACAACTTAGTATACTCTTATCTAATTCTAATATATATCTAAAACGCTATAAAAACGACTTTAATTAGTCGAATAATTAGACTAGTACTTTTCGTAAGCGAGAAAGAAGAGAACTATTTTCGTTATACCCGCAAAGTCCGATATATTGCCATTTCGGGTTAGCGGCTTGGCTTTAAGGCTGAGCTAGGTTTAATTCATCTCTTTTGAATCAGGCTGCTAAACCTCCCTAAAGGGTCGATCTCGAACACCGTACGCCTATTGAAGTACCTTTTAAGTATGCCCCTTTTTTTTGGGAAAGCTGATGAGAATCTGGAAAGTTAGTCCAACATTCCGAGCTATCGTGGTGATACTCCGTACTATCATCTATTGAAATACTGAATGCGCACAAGAACCTTGTAATCCTGTCCCTTAGTAGTTAGTCTCCAGACTAGTCGCTACATGTTCGGATCATAGCTGCCGCTGACGGGTCGGAGCTACCATTGCAAAATCTCTATCGCCCCCTCAGCGAACAAGCCAGCTAGGACGTTCTTGCCCGCTGTCGTATGCACTCGTGGTCTTGTTTACCTACGAGGGGCTCAATCGTTCGCCCTCCCGTTCTTTGCTGCTCGCACCGCAGCAACGATATAATTGATTATTCCATGGACGGCTAGAACCTTCTCAAAAGTTGTCATTTTTACCATTACAGTTTCAAGGTCCTTCACGTGAAAGTGACTAATAGTGAGACCATAGTCAGGACCTCTTTCCCTAAAGCGCCTCGCCGAGTATTGCTCGAAACACCTGATCCAGCTGCCGATGGTACGAACGGGTACGAAAGCTGCTGTGATCTCAAATGTAGAGCCATTCCACTTGACGATTCCTTATTCGCCGAGTCGCCTGATTCATCACGTTCACTTTGCCTTGTATCTTTGCCAGGCCACAGGATAGCCGCATTTCTTTCGTTATCCACGTCTGGGTTTCGAAAAGTATCGTGCATCAGCGGAGTCGTCCCCCGGCGAAAATGAGAAGCCTCGACAGTGGCCAAGTGCGCGAGTCGACTGGACTGATAGGGAGCTATTGGTCTCTATGAGTTTGTTCGATCGGCCGCATAGTATCTGGTTTTTCTCTGATAAAGCAATCTTTCCAGAAGCAGTTGGTGTTTCTTGTTGAGATATAGTCAAACTGCTTGGTATCAATTCCGTTTGCAACTGTTTTCGAGTCGATCGAAGGAGCTCTGACAACTCGTGTCCTATTTCACCTGGCTGGCAATTTAGACGCAAAGCAAGCCAGCCTCCTAGGCGGGAAGCAATATCATCTTCAAGGTCCGAGAAGGTATCGAAAGTCGACATCAACACTCGGTGCCCCTCGCCTTCACCCTCCGCACTGGAGGCATCACAGTCCCTGAGCTTCATGCCGCGTCGACAAGGCGAGGCTGGCCAGTGATCACGGCTCGATTTAACGTCTATGGCTGCGCTGAGCTCACGATATCTGTGCGCTGACGACATCGATTGATGCCGCTCCGATACTGCCAAGGATCAGCACAACGCCGCCGAACAGCTTCTGGCTGAATTACCTCTAATTCTGTCTGCCTGTTTATGCTTCTGGCCACTTTCAACGTATTCAATGCTTGACTCGGGCGTCTGGACCGTAGAATTGTGCTTTTCCGATTTCGTGGCTGTTGCCTCCTTGACGCGCCCAGTGGAATGCAAGGTGATTGTCACGTTTTCCAAGCCTTGAAGCATGTCCGCCTTTTTTAGCGTGCGGGGCCAGGTTTCTTCATGCGTCTTACCTACATTGCTCTGGCTGCAATCATTCTTTTCCGCCAACTTTCTTTGTAAATCTTGCACTTCAGCCTTGCACTGATGATAGACCTCTATCAGATGCAGCAGAAAGGTGTTGTATTGCGCCGGTAGATCTGCGGATGGGTTTGCCAGCAGTTTTTGCGTGATTGTTGTGCACATCAGCTCTGTATTCGGCTTGTAAACACCGTCCTTGTCATTGAGAATGTTCATGTTCGACCAGTCGATGGAAGGCCATTCCAGCCTGCTGCTATGAGAAATTGTACGATGATGCACACCAAGATAGGAGGCAAATGAAGCGACACTCTTCCTAGGTCGTAGTCGAAGCTTGTTCTCATTCGCGCCTGGCGAAACGGAGTATGAATTGTCGTCAGAGGAAGAGACGTCGTCCATCTGGCCATGATATTTGTGTGTGCGTTCCCTTGGTCAGGCAAGCTGCGGATGGCGCTGCCACGGCTGAAAATCAGCCATTGATCTGCTTGAGCTTAGACTATGGCTGTGAATATTAGAGCCTACCAGCTATTCTACTCGAAAAAGACGATATTAGTGATTGACTGTGGGGGTAGGGCGCTATGATGTATTGAAAATAAATGAAAGCAAGCGATAGGATACTTTGGAATTGAAGCTAGCCTACAAAGATGCAGCCGTGTCAAGGCTGAAAAAGATTTAGAGGACACTGAGTTGCAAGCATCTTGGAAGGAGAGAAGGACAAATCCTGAGACGGAAAAGGCCGGGCTTGCTCTATCTCCAGATACTTTCCGAGAGCTTTAAGGGCGACTTAGAAATCAGCCTGATTTGTAGAGACCTAAAGATGATCTGGTACTGACCACGCTCTAAATACAGAGTTGATTTCACCTTCTTGTCTTGCTAAGGTATGGAAAGTATTTATGTAATTTAGTTAGCAAAGGCCTCTTTACCTGCATTACGCACAACATTATCGTGAGTCATGTCGTCAGACCGCAAAGCCAAGGACTAAGGGTTTGAGCCACTGCAAGAGCGTCGTGCGAACTCTATAGATTTTTCGCAGGGGCAGCATTTAGCTAAGCTGCAGTACCCTACCACTGCCATTTCTCGACTTGGATAGAGGTGAGAAAACCTTGAGCAGGCGTCGACATCTTAACGCTTTGGTAGCTCGTGACCAAGGGATGCTAGAGGCTATTTCATTCGCGGCTAAGGTAATATAGGGCTGAGCGGAGGGAAGGGAGCGCTTATCTAGCGCTTAATGCAGACTACTTTAGACTTCTCTTTGATCGGTCTTTCTCAAGATGTTTTTCTCTGCAAAGAGTGAAACCTCCTTTGCATACATAGATACTATGTTGACGGGCTTGAAACATTGCGATACATTCTAGCCTCATCCAAGCATCGACGTTCATTAGGTTCTAAGCGACTTTTAGCCAGCCGAGGCATTAAAACGATCCTTCCTCTGAACAAGAGCTCCCCCCTCCTCAACATATAACATACGTTCGGGCTATGAAGAACCTGTATATCCAGGCAATCATATCATGAGAAGTCCATCATCCGTTTGTTCTGAAATTTCCTTCGCCAAAGGGTCAATCATCTGCACCATCCTCTACCATTTGGAATGTTACCTTGCTGCCTTTTAATTATGTATTGGGATTCCACGGTTGTGCGAAACCCGGCGACGAGGGAACCGCAAGCCCGTGAAGGAGATGTCAGCTAGCGATCGCTTGATTGGCTGCTTCACTACTTTGCTGGTACTGCCGTTGATATTGTGATCCTGCGTAGCCTGACCAATCGCCGAGTGTTTCTTGTATGCAGCCATACTGCTGGTCTTAGTCTTGAATAGTCGCTCAGTAACAGACTGGCGTTTCGGTGGATGGTCGCATTGCTTCGAAAAGGGTTGCTTGAGTTCGTACGGGGTGAAATCCGACAGCCTTAATGGCGGCATGCTCAATCTGTCCTGCCAGAAGAGGCCGTCATTTCCCTCGTATAGGTCAAGGATGTTGCCCATTGAAGGCACATCATCAGGCGGGCTTGCAGTGTTGTACATCGGGCCAGGCACCGCGACACTACTCGAAGCTTGGGTCTTCTGTTCGCGTATACGCTTGTCAAGCTCATACGTGACTCGATACTGATCAATTGATGGAGTGACCGCCTCAATGTAGGTAGCTGAGTTGATAGGCCATTGAGAGGGCGGTCCGTCAATACTGTTGAGGGAAGCTGCACTGCTTTCACTGGCCTCAGAACTATGTCTTGTGCGTCTTACCAAGTCGGGTACATCAAGATCGTCAATATCCATACCCTCGGTGACGCGGACAAACAGCCCATTCTCCTCACACAAGCAATTTTGGGTTGGATCGCTGGCGCAAAGAGGTGTGCAAATGCATTCCGGGTCGCAGATGCATGGCATCTCAGGGCCTCCCGGAACATTGAGCTTCTTGGCGCGTTCGTTTAGGTTGTATGGACTGATGTACTGGGGAATTGAAAGCTTCTTTGGGAAGGCTTGTGGTGCTTCAGGGGTGGATTGCCGATCGATCCTGGATCCTTCCAGCTCCGCGCTCATGGTCATGGGCCTATACTTCTCCGCCAACTCTCCGAATATCATACCGCAGCTCATGTTGGCTTTGTCTTGAAGCCCTTCGACCTCCGCCCGCCATCCTGGGATCTGCTCGACTTCATAGTTTGAGATGTTGACATGTTTTCCGGTGGCTTCCCAATTGTCACGTTGAGCACCCTGCTGCTGCATTATTGTGTTGTCGCTCTGGCTCACCTCGTGACGGCGATTTTGTGTAATGTCACGGCTGTTCTTTTCAAAGACTCCTCTGTTCAGTAAGCTCCGAAGCTCGTTGCTGCAAAGAATGCTTTCGTGGATCAGGAGGGAATCCTTGAAGGCGCCAATGCTGATCGGGCCCAGGCTATCGAGTGGCCCATTATGGTAGGTAAAGTAAGTGTCGCGAACTTCTCTGAAGCCGTTCGTCAAGAGAATATCTACTCCTTGGAATAACTCTTTAAGCTTTGCGCAGGCCGCGTAATACAGATCCTCAAGCTCCCCGAGGTCCAGCATGGTGATTTTGTAAGGGTAAGAGACGAACAAATAATCTGATCGTTGGATGTGGAAGCGAAGGTCATTCGGACCAGAAGATATGTTCTGCAGTACATTTCAGCTCGGGTAGCAGAGGCAGTAGAGGGAACTGCACTTTCGGGCTAATCTCTTTGCTAGCTTTGTATAATTCGACGGCAATGATTTGGACCAGGTATGCAACTTTGCTCTCTACAGTGTTCAGTCCTAGTAAGACTTCGTTGGCCCCTAGGCTTTTCGTTAGGCTTGCCTGAGACAGGAACGGGCAGCAATGCCTTACCTTCAAGTGCAAAGACATGGTGCAGAACTTCAGGAGCTTGTGGCAAAACTGCCCGAAGGAGTCGATCCACTGCGTCCGAGTGTTGAGCCATTGATGCCGATGGTATTGAGCTATGAGACACAGAAATGATTTTGGTCGATATAATTATGCGAAGAGAGTAGTTCTTGCAAAGGGTGATGCTGTTGGTAAGCTTGTGCTAAATGTCATTGTGGGCTTTCGTAAAGCAGCCCCGAAGAAGAAACCAGGAGGATAAAAAGGAGGTTGGTTATTTTGTGCCAAATTGGGACAACAGCCCTATCGAAATCATCTACCCGCGCTAGATTCGCATTCACTGTCAAAGTACCACACTGGCTCTCTTGACACTTACTAGTCGACGAGAAAGATGTCCTGAATCACAGAAAATCACCATCAATGTTCATTCCCTTGGAGATGTACCGGTAGTTGGTTTGCATTGAGCACCCGATGTTTCGAACTTCTCAGCACAATCTAAGGACCGCTTCTGCTAGCCTGACGTTCCCCAACGTCTTCAGAAATGCAGGTAGTAGATTGTGAATGACGACTATGTATGGTCCGCAGCTCACATTTGCTATAAAAGGTTTCATTGAAAAGCCCATGATCACGCAGTGGTTGGAAAGGACGCAGCATTTGTCCAGAATCCCGCGCGATGTGTGTAACGGCAATCAGCTATCTGGTCTTAGGAAGCTTGGCGTGACACCAAGTGGTTCATTGTAAGATCTCATGGTTAGCGGATTGCTCTCTCTGTCTATACCGTGAAACACGACCCAAAAAACGACTAACCCGAAGGATTGTTGAAGGGGGAATTTTCACCTATTCGAAGAATACGTGCAGAAAGGTAGAAGCTTGCCAACACTGGGAAGTCCTCTCCGGAATAGGCCGTGTTTGTAGGAAGACTTGCAGGTGCGCAATTTCAACTGCTCTAGTCCATAAAACCTCACATCAAATATTGATTGCTACGTACTATCTTTTACACTATGGGTTCACTGCTTGAGCTGGCGCAGCCTCCAATACCTTTCTTTGGTAGATGGAAAAGATATATGATATCGCACTCTGAAGGCTACTGAAAAGTTTGCGGAGAGATTTTCATTCCAACCATTATCCTTGCGACGTCTATGATATGGGTCATCTCCTAAAGCGAGCGCTAGCAACGAGGCTTCCGACGGAGTATGAGCGGATAATGATAACGCCTCATCTCAAGTATTCTGGGTCTACCTCAACATCATGCTTGGGGCTACTGGGCATGCTCGGCAGTGTTAAATCAGGGATGTGCCATTGTTCATCGTTCAGTCTTTTCACAAGATCACTGTCAAGGTTATTACAGCCGTAAAGCGATAAGGTCTGGGAGAGGAGCGATCAGCCCGGATAACCTTAGTAGGGGCTCATTAAAAATGTGATACCTTTAGGCTGGGCAGCTTCCCAACATAGTCCAGCATTCGACCGTCAATGCCATCACTGTCGCTCTTAGTAAAACATAATGTGTCTATATGCCGGCCAATCCTGCTTTCAGCCAAAAGCTTGAACGTTTTATTGGTCAGAGTGAGACATTTCCGCAAGCGTAGCTCTGTCAGCATGGGATTGCTTTCCAGTACTTTAGCGAGTTGATAATCCGTGATTCCTGCGCGTTCCAGGTTGAGGCTTCGGAGATGGCCCAATGTGCTCTTTCCAGGTTTGGAGGCTAGATGGTTCCAAACCGTGGAACCAAGAGAACTTTCCCAGAATTGACGGTCAACGCCTGGAAACCTGGTATGAGGATGGTCAAGCCTGATTGACAACCGTTTGAGGTTCTTGAGCTGAGCAATCGAGCAGGCTGTAGATTCATCAAGCTCCCACAAGGCAATCTCAAGGTCCCGAAGTGTGTGCTGATATGCATCCACGACTTTTCGGATACGGAGATTCTGATTGTGGATGACTCTTAATTTCGTCCGTGACTCATCCTTTGGAAGGATCATCTGCACGCTGTGGAGAGAGCTCTGGTCTGCCGTGGCTTCCATAAGAGAGACCATGCCGCCAAGTCTTGAATGGAATGCACCGAGACGTAACCTGGGGAGGCAGCAAGACTGAAGAGCATGGTTGTTTTTCGACGTCAGACCGAAGTTGAGGAGAGAGCGGACGGGTAGATAGCGGAGCACCTCACGGGATATCTCAGGAGGAAGAGAGGACAATGTAGCCATGGTAGCCAAAATGAAGGCTCTTTTTTTTTTCCTATTGAGAATCCAAAGTCATAGACTGAGCAGTGATGTAGCTGACGGAAGACAAAGCTTCATGTATTCGTTCTCACATTGGCTGACTGTGGCAATATACAAAGAGGAGATGAAAGATGGCAAGGGTCGGACAACGGGTTTGGGGACTTAGCTTTATCTAAAGGGTCTTGTAATGTGCTTGCGTGCGCGTGAGCCTCATGAGGGGGGATGGATGCATCCAGATCCTTTTGATAACATTACTGTCAATGGCACACGCCGCCACGGTGCCTCGGAGGCTCTTCCATCAGCTGCCACCAATGCCATGGTTGAAAGTCCAGAACATGGAAGGATTCGATATTTTACGCAGGCTTAGGCTCCGAAGGTCCAGGTCCAGACTCGGGAGAGGGGGGTTGTTCATACTCCGCTTGTAACTTTCAAAGTGTATCACTACTTTAGTCAAATTTGTGTCACCTGGGCGGTTCAATAACATTTACCGATTAACACTAATGTTCCGGATTATTCATGCGACTAGAAGGGTTTCACCAAGGCCAGCCATGACCTAGCCGGGTTTGGGGCCAGGGGGTCAACCCTTCTAAACCCCCAAGTCCGTGCGGCGAGTACCGAAGGCTTCTTTCGAACAGCCTAGATTTAAACAAAGTAAAGGCCAAGGCTTTTGTTCTGGAGAGATCATTTTCCGCCACTAGGCAAAAAGTACAGGTACTTTAAGGGTGGCCAGGCGGGGTTCCGTTGCCATGTGTCTTTACCCCGCCATCCAAAAACGTGGGATTTCAATGGTCTAGAACGACTACCTAAAAAAAGAAGTAGGACATACTATTTTGTAAGCTTTAAAACGGTTTTCCTCTGCATGTTCTGGGACTGACTTTCCTTCTCGTATCCCTATCAAAATTTGCATATTCCGGCGGCATGTTGCGGCATAATTCATGCCCGCAAGGTCTTTAGCACTATCCTTGCCAACGCACAACATAACATCATATTCTCTCAAGTGAGCCAGATATCCACATTCCCTTCGGTCGCCTCGATCTGGTCTATGCCCCTAGTCCATGAGAGTGGCCCTGTAGAGGCAACCCGATGCTCTCTCGTCCACTCCACATGAGCTCTCCACGCCCTATATGACTCGCGCTGATTGTATAACCCTGTTTCGGCTTTCCAAACCCGCTTTGCAGTCATGAGCTAGCTTTACTAGCCTGCATCTCTGACCCAGAGCTTGACTGAATCACTGCAGCTGCCATGCCCCGCTTCGAGGCTCCAAGAATTCGAGAGACAAGAAGAGCCAAGTAGGAGATAGTAAAGTCCCGACCAAAACCCCGACCTCTTTCATGTCGTTCGAATATTAGATGTTGCATAAGCTTAGTACATCACAACGTTTCCGCGGCCCGTAGACGACTTACCGAACGAAGGGCTGCATCCAATGGCTCTTAACCTCGTGTCTAGCGGGTCTTGCTTATCAGAAAATCCACGGGCAACAACGTCGGGAAGGTAAGGCTCTCTCGCAAAGATGCTTTGACTTCTCCCTTCTCATTGGGGATTCCCGAATTACGTGTTGAACAGTTGTGGTGAATTGTGCTGAAGAGTTTCTCTGTGGGCGTGCAGTGCTGGTGAACAGACGTCTCGAGGGATCGTAGCCTTGGGGTGTTTGCGCCCATTTCGGATCAAACCCCTTTCTAAACTCAATAGACAGGACTGTCTTGACTAAGCAGCACGTTAAGGCAAATGGAGGTTCAAAATGGGGTGGGAGTTTGGGATCGCTAGCAGTAGTTCCATATTAAATACGCGCTTAAGCAAGAAAAGATGCACACTTTATGCTACGTTCCAAATATTTAATTGTTACTTCCTCTCAAAATACAACTGAATTAACTATAGATGGCCAGTGTACTTTGATTAAGTTAGGAGAGGTCAGGAAGTGGTGCTGAAGTCGGGAACACATTGCCTCAGGATGGTCGATTTGCTTGGCCGCCCACCATTCCCGTGGGGATCATCTCAAGGAAAACACAGCTCTTCTGGCCATATGTCAGGGTTTCACAGCTTCCCCTCAGCCTTAGCTTCTTTGACTTGCTCGAAAACCTGGCATTGTTAGCCACGAAGACAAGGATACGAGATCAATCGACCAACCTTCAGCATTTTCCTCCTTGCGCCTAGTGCGTTGACACCACGATCCTCCAAGCCTTTGTCGTCCAACTCTACTAGATCAGTCCACTTGTAGTCCTTTAGATTGTCGGTATACTTATGAAGCCTTAAGCTTCTTAACCAACTAGGAATATCTTGTAGTAAACTTGGATCAGTCGGATCTTCTGGTGGCTTTGAGCTTCCCCTTCTGCCCCTCGGAGACCTGCCTCTAGCCATCTCTGAATGATCAGAAAGATATCCCTCGTGGCTACTGCCAAGTCCCATACCATATTGACCTAAATTGAGAGCACCCATGCCACCGCTCAGCCCGGCTGAAGTGTCGTAAGCTGCTAGGTAGCCATTATTCTGTGGAGAAGCGAAAGCCATGTTGCCGAAGCTACCGCCGTGCATGGCCATACCTGGAGAATCAGGTCTAGAACGCTGGGCTGCAAAAGCAGCTTGCTGTTGCGCTTGAATTGCGGCCAGCTGTTGCGCGTTCAATGGCTGTGGATTCAGTAATTGTCCGCTTTCATTCACAACCAGGACATTTTGAGCTAAGGCAGGAGACATAGGCATCTGACTTGCACTGTTTTCGCCGTCATTCGATCTTGTACGACGATACTTGCGAACATCATCCAAAGCTATCCGGTTGTTGACCGTTGAAAGGGCAGCAAGCTTCATAGCTGTTGCGTTTGCTACCATGTCTGCTTGGGTCGCAGCCTGCTGAGTGTTAAAATTGGGCGCCATAGGCGTGTTGGACATGGAAGCCCAGCTTGCATTTCCAATGTTGTATGGCGAAAGCAGCGGTAAATCGCCGGCGGTCTCTGGTGCATTGACGCTTGTAGTCTGGACATTGCTGTTGCCTGTGTGTTGCAATTGATGTGGAGAGCGTAATCCGGCGGATGCCGGTAGCTGACTGAATTGACCCATGGGTTGTTGCCCGGAGGATGACTTGGGGCGATTCTCTGCAGCCCGCTGACCCCAAGGTGTAGAATTCTGGTGCAGATTTTCTTTTGCGTTGTCTGTAGGCTCTGATATGGATGGCGCCACTAAGGACGAGCGCTCCCCAAACGCGGCACTGTTGCGATTAGATGCAGGTGCGTTTCCTGTATGCTGAGTATATTCGGCTTTCTTTTTGGCAATAGCTGCGGCCGCGTCTGGGAACATAGCAGTGATCGTAGATGGATCCAATCCCGAGTTCCTTTTATTACCGGGTGACGGCAAAGGTCGACCGAGAGATTGTCGAGAGCCCTCCTTGCCCATAGCATCACTCATTCGATTTGCCATGTTGTCTAAGCTATTGTTAGTTGCACTTGAACGGCGGGCTAGGAGTATGACGCACCCTGGTCTCCAACTTTCGTGGGAGAGAGTATGCCCGGCATAGGATGCTTTCGAAGCATTTCTTCTAATGTTTGAATGAAAAATAGAATCTGTACCTTGGTGGCCTGTTGCAAAAGTGAATACAAGGACGCAGTCCTTTCGGCTTCACTTAAGACTCTGAACCATTGCTCAATTGCCGTAAGTTCATCCTTGAAATCTTGATCTGTCGTCGCACCCGCCATCTCTTCCAGCGTAGTCTCACATTGGTCGATTTCAGCTATCCATTGTTCGGCGGCCTTGTCTGCAGCGTCGTACTGCTGTGATTGGTTATAGATCATTTCAGAAGCAGGTCTGATGCTCCTTCCTGACAACGGAGAGGAGGAGAAAGCTCCCATGTCAGCAGAAGCTCGAAGGTGATGGCCGGTGCCAAGGTTTCGAGACGTAGGGGGGCGAAGGGAGCTTGAGCCCTCAGGGGTGCTGTTTCGATTCCCAATGATATGATTTCCAGACATCTTGGCGAACTAAAATCTCGGTCTATGTATTTGGAAATCGTGCAAAGGCTGCCAGCTGTCGAGCAAGCTTTCAAGGCGGGAATTGTGTCGATTTAGGGTTGGATGTAGATGCAGAGGTGCACTGCAGATCCTGCTGTCTTCAGAGGAGCGTTGCAGAGGAGGTTCTGAAGCTATGAAGCTTGTCGGCGATATGTTGATTTTGAGGAGTCGTGGTGGGGTCAAGGTGAGTATAAGGGGTTCCGCGTTGGGAGACGTAAATTTCGAACTCTGCTTGAGATCAGTGGTGCCTGCCTGGATACCAGTCCGAGAGGCAAAATGAGTCGTGGAATTGGCCGGGTGAGACAGAGCTTCTAAGCAAGCAGGATTCGATGAGGCCAAAGGTCTCAGATTGAGAGTAGCGGGTTGGCGAGAGCCTTACTGTCAACACTCAGGTCTTCAGGAGCGTGGATTGTTGGTATGAATGGATCAAAGCAGGAAGAGTGAATAATGACTAGTAGTGACAGTTGAAAACGTTCGGGAATGGTAGAAATATGAAGTCGGACAGTTGGGAGACAAGGCGGTTGTGATGCGTGAGACAGTAAGCTTAGGGCAGTGAATTATGGTTGGATGTTAAGACTTATTCTCTCGTGACCTCCAATATTAAGGTAAGTACGAAGTAAGTAGCTACCTCCTTTACCTTGTGTCAGATCTTCTCACCATAAAGTGTTAATAACGCGCTTTGCGTTGGTCGTGAGTCTTAGAAACACAAGTGTTGTGGATTTATATCAAGATTGCTGTCTTGAGCATCTCTATAGCAAAATCTGAATTGCCTCTGGCAAATTGCAGTGTAGCTACGGATAATATTCGAACTACCTCTTCTGATCCTACCAGCTCTACTAATTTCTCGCTTTTTCAACACCTTTACTGGTTTTGAACGATCCTTGACTTGAAGACTTATCTGTTCTGCGTGACTCACGTCCTTCACCAATCTCGGGAGAACTGATGGGATGCACTTTCTTTTTCAGTTAGTTTTCGTGTCTGAGAAGCACATCTGTTCAACGAGAAGCGCAAGTAATTGAAAATCAATGTTCAAGCCTGCTATGAAGCAATCCGACCAACCAGAGTACGGTCTTATGCATGCAGATGCAGCACATGAATATCCAGACCCAGACTACGCTGCATATGTCACCAAATACCCATGGAGAGGAGACGACGGTTATTTACCGCCAGCGCTACACGGTCTACCGTCCGAGTCTTTTGAGAACAATTCACGCCCTGGGAATCACGGTAATACCTGGGAACCTGGACACAACGGAGGCGAGATTCACGAAAGCGATGCTCCGGGGCCCGCCAGGGATATGACGTGGGATCCCGACTATCAAATGTCGGAAGCAGGTGTGACGTATTTAAGCTCCTCCCTCGAAACCCAAGAGATCGGTATTCTGACCTTTATCTAGAGAAGATGAAAACGTATCGGATGAAGATTCCACTGCAGAGGTATTCAAAGGAAAAAAAGATGAGTTTCGGCCGCGTCGCGGGCAGGGAGCTGGCAGACGTGCTGATGTTCTTGGTACAACTTCAGACACACCAAGAAGGGGGAGGAGAGGTCGGGGTGGTAGGGTTGGGCGAGGTAAGGGAATGAGAAAGGGCTTGCGCAAGCCCATCGAGCCGACACCAGAATTTAAGGCGCTACACTCACAGGCTACAATGGCTTTCATTGCGCGCGATTACGAAGAAGCGGAGAATCTCACGCTTCAGGCATTACTCATCAACCCTGAAATGTATCCAGCACACAACCTCCTTTCAGAGATCCACGCTGCTCGCGGAGACAAAGAAAAGGCTCTTAGTGCTGCATGGAACGGAGCGCACACCAGGCCGCGAGATCCCGAGATGTGGTCAAGAATTGCGCGCCTGATTCTGGAGCGGGGTGACGAGGACAGAGATTGTACACTTCGAGATGCAATTTACTGCTATAACCGCATTCTTTACGTCGACAGTTCGAATGTCGAGGCACGATACCAGCGAGCTGCACTGAACCATGAATTGGGCCATAAAAGGAAGGCTGCCAACGAGTATGAGCAACTGATCAAACAGCTTCCGCACGACACGACAGTCCTGCGCCATCTCGCTGAAATTTACATCGACCTTGACGAGCCCGATAGCGCTTTGAGTCATTACGAAGCCAGCATACATCATTTTCAATCAGTTGAGCCCTGCGACGTTACCAGTTTCACTTGGTCAGACGTCAACATTGTGTGTGAGCTCTATGGCGTCCAGCGACGGTACGCTGAAGGGATTACGGTACTCAAGTCATTGTCTCGCTGGCTACTTGGCCGCGCGAACGAAAAATGTTGGGAGGCCTTTCACGAGGATGATAGAGAATGGGACCTCGAAGATCAGCCCCGCCGTTACGATGTGCCAGAATTTGTGCCTGGTGAGCACGACGTGACCTCATACGGTGAAGGCTTACCTTTGGAGTTGCGTGTCAAGTTGGGAGTATTCCGATTGAAGGCTGCAAATCCAAACCTTATGGAGGCAATTGCAAGTACCTCGTCTTGAGATGAGTTGCCAAGATGGCTGACATCTTTGCAGAATCATTTCCAGTGCCTGGACCCAGAGGACGACCAAGCTGGAGCGAAGATCTATGATTATCCTGACCTCTTTCGCGAAGCAGCAAATGCTTTGAAGGCGAGGAGATACTTTCACGAGGCCCTCCGATACTACGAACCAGTACAGCAGATTAGCGAGTATGCGGACGCCGCGTATTTCATGGAGATGGCTTCATGCTACAAAGAAGTTGGACTAAGACCCGAAGCGGAATACTGCTACAAGATCGTTATTGACAGTGATGAAGGAAATCCAGAAGCATGGCGAAGATTATCACAGATGTGCTCAGAACTGGGCACGTTTCCAAAAGGAGCAAGGAATGACGATGAGGTAGTCTCGGTAATACAGCACAAAGCGAGAAAACGCGTAGGGGACAAGGACGCAAAGCAGCCAAAAATTAGTAAGGCTCTACCGTCTCGGGCGACGACTATGCTTGCTCCACGCCCGGTGCCCCAATCAGCCAAGCAAATTTCTCTTGAAAGGGAGGAAGCTCACGAAGATGATGTCAATGCTCTTTACCTCCGGAGAGAGGCTCTCGCGGACCATGCTAAACATGGGGATGAAAGCTCAAAAATTGAATGGATGGCAATTACGAAGACACTGATTCAAGGATTCAGAGACAACAAGGTGTTCTACCCATTTGACAAGCACCATAAGTTTTATGGATATTCCAAAGAAGCTCGGTCACTGGCAGCAAGACCAAAGCACGAGTTAGACGCTCTGGCAGAACAAAACAAGTCGCACCTAGGTTTATTCGACGTTCCAACGTGTTTCGCGCTCCATCATGCTAATTGCTTACCTTAGAAACAGCAAGTGGCGATCAGATAGTCATTCCTACCGACTACTGCGGAATACATTTCCACGTCTGGCTAGAAATCTTCCTCGAGTATGCGCTGACGCTTGCACAAGGCGGAAATATATTGTCTTCATACGAAACCATTGCTGCCGCTTTCCATGCCAATGTTTTCTACCACTCGCCAGAGTCAATTTTTCTCATACATATCTGTTGGTTCAGTGAGTATCCACCCACTTATTGTGCTGATAAGGCTAACAGGTATACAGCATGTGCCTTGCTTGGGAACGACGACGAAACGCTCTGTAATATTGCTCGCTGGTTCATGAAGGAGTATCAATTCGTCACTGATGGCTACCGCCTGTTTTCCGCCCTCCACAGGCTCTCTGATTCGGAGAACTTTTGGTACAATTGTGGTCCCTCGCAGAAATACATACTTCGGCAGCTCAAGGCCGTGGACTTCTCCTTATTGGGTAATGCTCGCCGCAAAAGCTTGTTCCAGGAGAGAGCTTCCTACACCACTAAAGACGACAAGGGCAATCAGATACGAGCTCAAGAGATGGATGTTGCGTTGCTCATGCTCTACGGCCATATACTTTACGTTGGCAAAAGCTATGCCTACGCAGTTAGTATGTCTGAGGCCCCACCCAAGGCTTGGCCGCCGACTATCGCACTGGCTAATACTCGATGCAGACTATTTCTTGCGCGCTCTCGCTCTTGACCCTACTAACCCTATGATCAAGCTTTCTCTAGCCTTGGGATACCTACACTATGCGCTCAAACGACAGGCCGACAATCGGCATCACATATTAATGCAAGGCCTAGCTTTTCTATTAGAGTACTACGATTGCCGACAACTATCTGGTAAACCTTCAGAGAAGCAAGAAGCTGAGTTCAACGTGGCTCATGCGTATCACCTGTTGGGCTTGTCTCATCTCGCAATTCCATACTATGAACGCTGCCTAGCGATGAGCGGGGCTGCGCAGATCGAGGACTCGGGTTGCGAAGCGGAAATCTTTGCCAAAGAGGCAGCCTTTGCTTTGCAAAGTCTTTGGGCAGCAAGTGACAATATGTGTAAGGCTCGAGAGCTCACGAAAAAGTGGCTAGTGGTTTGATGAAAAGCTACCCTTAGGCACCTGAAAGTATTCGGTACCATGTGCGTAGACTACATTATTACCTTGTTGGTCTGATGTGCCCGTGGCCATGTCATCCTTCGATCGAATTGCACAGCCTCGCCACACCCACACCAATTCCGATCTTCTTTACAGTAGCTGACCAAGGCCATTTGTGGCATTGTAAAGTATGTGACCTCTGCTGATTCCCAATATTCTCATGAGAGTCGGAACGACTCTTATCAAATCCAGGCGCCCAGCCATGGGTAGCATTGAATCTTCGCTCAGCTCGAAAACAACCAAAAGGATTGGAGACCTAAGATCGTCATCAGTAATTTGTTTTGACTGGCGAGGTTTGTAGATGAGGAAGAGTTTTTGAAGCTGACAGCGGGAAGTACACTTGATTCTCGGAGCTCACTAGCCCTACTCGCGTTAGTGCAATTTTCTAAACCTCCAGGAAACGGGTAGCCCGAATTCCAGCCTGATCAAATTGGGGACAAGTTTCAAATAGGAATTAAGCCAGTGATTTCGTGGTTCTATCGGTCGAAACATTGCACACTTTATTACGTTCCATCTATCCATTCAATCGCGCCAAGGGTAGAGGAATCATGGACTACGAAGCTCTCAAAGACCAGTGGAGCGAGGTCGAGGACCGTGATGGCATCAGACTCAGCTGGAACACATTTCCGAGTACTCGTATGGTAAGCCTAGTGCCTGCCCACCTTGCTGGCCGCTACTTAGGTCGCTCCAGGAAGCTTCCCGGCTCGTCGTGCCCATTGGAGCCCTCTACACCCCCTTGAAGGAGAAACCGGACACACCGCTGCTACAGTATGAGCCCGTCACTTGCAAGGCGCCTTGCCGAGCAGTGTTGAATCCCTTCGCGTATGAGACCGTCTATCGTCTATATCAATGCATGATAGCTGACTGGTTTAGGACCGTCGATACAAGAGCTCGATTATGGATATGCCCCTTCTGTTTATCTCGGAATGGACTACCTGCTCACTACAAAGACATCACACAAGACAACATACCGCCGGAGCTGCACCCAGCGAGCACGACGATAGAGTACAGGCTGGCAAGACCAGCACCGGCACCCCCAATATTCGTTTATGTTGTGGACACATGCCAGGAGGAGGATAGCCTAAAGGCACTGAAGGACTCCTTGGTCATGAGCCTTAGTCTTTTGCCGCCGAATGCTCTCGTTGGATTAATCACATTTGGAACGATGGTAATCGTTCTTCAATGGGATGGTTTGGATCACAAGACTAATATTTTCATAGGCGCAGGTGCATGAACTTGGCTACACCGAGTGCGCAAAATCATATGTCTTCCGAGGGAGCAAGGATTACTCAGCAAAGCAGGTCCACGAGATGCTCGGTCTATCCACCTCCGGTATGCGCACAAATGTACCCCCACAGCCAGGCAGGCTTGCCCCGGTCATGGGACCCGCTGCGAGATTCCTACTGCCTGTCCAACAGTGTGAATTCCAACTCACAAATGCTTTGGAGCAGCTTCAGAAGGACCCCTGGCCCGTAGCCAACGATAAACGTTCCCTGAGGTGTACTGGGGTCGCTTTGAGTGTAGCTGTGGGTTTACTAGAGACTTCGTTTCAGAACGCTGGAGGCAGGATTATGTTGTTTGCTGGAGGACCAGCAACGGAAGGGCCTGGTCTCGTGGTAGGCCCAGAATTACGGGAGCCGATACGATCACATCATGATATTGATCGGGATAATATCAAGTATTATAAGAAAGCTCTTAAGGTAAGCTCCCCATATTTAACATGCATCTCTACTACTCACACGATAAGTTCTACGATAATCTTGCAAAACGAGTATCCCACAATGGTCACATTGTCGACATCTTCGCAGGCTGCCTCGACCAGGTTGGACTTCTCGAGATGAAGGGTCTTTCTAATTCCACGGGAGGTCACATGATTCTCACTGACAGTTTTACCTCATCGCAATTCAAACAGTCGTTTGTCCGAGTCTTTGATAAAGACGCTACAGATAATCTGCTCATGGGGTTTAACGCTTCGTTGGAGGTATTGACAACTAAAGAGTTGAAGGTCACTGGCCTTATAGGGCATGCAGTTTCTCTCAACAAGAAGTCGAATTCAGTGGGAGAGACTGAGTGTGGCATTGGCAACACCTGCTCTTGGAAGATGTGCGGTATTGATCCAACCGCCAGCTATGGACTCTACTTCGAAATTGCGAACCAGGGCGGACCAGCGCAACATCAGCAGAGCCCGCAGAAAGGCATGATGCAGTTTTTGACCTACTATCAGCATTCTTCTGGCCAGTTCCACCTTCGGGTCACCACGGTGGCACGTAACCTTAGTGGACCAGCTGGTGACCCGGCAATAGCGCAATCCTTCGATCAGGAAGCTGCCGCCGTTCTCATGTCACGCATCGCGGTATTCAAAGCCGAGGTTGATGACGGCCCAGACGTCCTTAGATGGGTAGACAGAATGCTAATCCGACTATGTTCGAGGTTCGCAGAATACAGAAAAGATGATCCGTCATCCTTCCGGCTCGAGAAGAATTTCACTTTGTACCCGCAATTCATGTTCCACCTTCGCCGCAGCCACTTCCTGCAAGTATTCAACAGTTCGCCTGATGAGACAGCATTTTATAGACACGTGCTCAACCATGAATACGTTGGAGACTCGTTGGTCATGATCCAACCGACCTTAGATTCTTATACCTTTGACCAAGAAGGCGGCGTGCCAGTTCTACTCGATTCTGCTTCTATCCATCCGACACACATCTTGCTCTTAGACACTTTCTTCCAGATCTTGATTTTCCATGGAGAGACGATGGCAGAATGGAGGAAGGCGGGCTATCAAGATCAAGAAGGTTACGAGAATTTCAAGAGCATACTGGAGCAACCAAAGGAAGACGCCAGGGTAAGCTGTTCTCAAGGCAGAAGCTTACCAAACTTTGATGCCGGACAGTGGCTGATTTTTGCCTAGGAATTGGTGCAAGACCGATTCCCGCTGCCTCGATTCATCATTTGTGATGCAGGAGGCTCCCAGGCCCGCTTTCTTCTTGCCAAGCTCAACCCTTCGACAACTCACACTACCAATAGTTATGGAAATGGCAACTCAACACAGACCATCTTCACGGATGATGTGTCGCTACAGAGCTTCATGGACCACTTGATGAAGTAGGTCAATCCCACGGAGCAACTTGCAAGCGCTCGCTGATGCAGATTCGACAGACTTGCAGTTTCAGGAACCAGCTAAGAACCCGCAGAAAGGACGGCAACTTGACGGCTTTCTTTGACTGACAGCTTTGGTGCCTTTGGTATCGGTATCTTTAAAAGCTAGCATGTACTGTGACACAGGCAGACAAAACTAAAGGTCAACTGCTGTTAGGGACGTGGGGAGTTTTGGGGGCCAAACTCGGGTACTCCGTGAGGCATCTTTACAGTCATAAGACGGAGGTTATTATGCGATTTGTGCATGCTTCTCGGGTGCTAGGTAGATAGCCTTGTAGCAAAGAGTCTAGCTAATCAAATTGTAAGAAATATGCAAAGGCACCAGTTGCATGATTCAGCAGCTCGCCGCGCAGAGGTACCAGATGAGGAAATGATCAGCGTGACAGAAGTCTTGCCAAGCAGGCAGGGTTGGGTGCGCAATGTAAGGCACCTAGTGAGAGGCAGCGAATGTTTGTGCGGGAAATGCCTATCACACGGTAGTGCCCAAGTCGACTGACTGGTTCTGGGATGCCTGCATTGCATTGATACATTTATTAGATCTGCAGCCAATGCAAAAAGCCCGCAACGGTCGGATCGCGGGCAAATGTCATTGGTTGGAGGCCGCTTGTGTGAGGCTCCTATGAAAAGGAAAGGACCAGTGCTGTCCTTTTCGACTGCACCTCAGGCTCGCAGCGGTAGGGATTCTTGCTCTTCCCTGACTCTCATCTTTTATGACTATAAATTTCATTCCACGAATCTTTCCTATACAGAGGTAAGGTAACTTTAATTGGGTGTTGGCAGTTATACGTCAAATAATAACCACGTTTTTTGTGGGGGGTGGGATCCTTGGGCGCTAGGGGTAAGCAACGGACAGCAGCTAGTGCCATCAGTGCAGCTCAGCCTCTCCAAGACCCAAGTCTCTTTCAGCCAAGCCGAGGGAGAGAGAAAGAAGGAGAGATATCGACCTTTTTTTTTGTTGTTGACAAAGTTCTCAATTCAACCACTTGCTCCACCCTCTTCTTTACCCAGTCAGTCACGGCCTGCATCTGGCAATCACAGCGCTAATACCTGCTCAAACGGCTCCAGCGCCCTCCCATTCCGGCCGATCTCTCGCGGATTCCACCGTCATCTGCTTACCGCGTACAATCTCACCAATCAAGGAGAGTCTCAGCCAATCCTTGGCCGATCAGGAGAATGACCTGCAGAAAATGCTGGACAGGAAGTCGCAAAGGCATTGGAACATATCCATGCTGCCACCGATGAGTCTTGGTGTAGACACCAATCTGCATTGAAAGCACCATTGGCATCATCTAGCGAATGTTGCACTTTTTGATTGCCCTTGTTACTTTCGGGCTTAAAGAGCCAAAAGGCCAGAGGGAGGCGCCATGTTCTCAGAAGTCAAGCATCAACAACGACAGAATCATTTTGAACCGTCTTTATTTTCGCCCCATCATAATGAATCCCAAGGCATGCGATCGGCTCACACTGAATGCTCTCCGCACCTCACGCAACCCAGTCAGATGCAGCATCCTACCTTTCGACAAAGGGTGGAGAAGTCTCATCACTACTCTCGTTCGCCACGGAGTGCCTTGCCAATGCCGCAGCAGTTACCACCTCGAACACGGCACACGCCCAACTCTGAGATCTCAGAGCACATGCTTCGACGAAAGACCCCCAATGGAACCTTGGCGGCAGGATATGATGGAAGTCCAGACGATTGGACAAAGAGACCACATGCGATGAAGCACCTTTTATTACCGGCGTCGAATGCTTCCAGTCAGGCGGCGTATCCTTACCCTTTAACGGAGGGATTTGCCGACCGTTCCCCCCCCCGAAACGCCCAATATATCAATCCGGGAGCCGGAATACAACATGTCCAGAAACCGAACAGCAGCGTTCACACAGATACTACTATACAAGGGGCAAGATCTAGCGATGAGGTAGAGGCGAATTCAAGGTGGAGGCCTAACAACGTCCCATCCGGAGGCTTAGATTCCGTCTTGGACCAGTCTTACTCGCATCATCACCATTACAACCTAGCAGGGAGCCAACATGTTCCAACAGTATTGCAGCCTATGTGGCCACCATGCTTGGGCCCTACCTCCTTGCATAGTCTCGGACCTTATGGGCCGTACTGGCCAGACGGAGCCTTTGAGCCCTACCGTCCTGCGCCTCTCCGTGACTCCAAGTTTCAGAATCAGAATCCGGAATTCACGTGCGACTTGTCTACTCCGCAGCCACCGGCTGTCAGTCACTATGGTCAATTATTGCAAGCCCACAGCGATTCTCAATACACTGGAGAGACCGAGCACGCGGCCCCATCCGCTTCTGCTCTTGACGAGCGTACACGTGAAATACTGGCTTCTCCCAATCGCCTTCAAAATATCGCGGACAGCGCAAGTTCTATGTTCGGCAACCATATTACATCTACAACGCAGGACCGATATAGCACCCCTCTCGCATATCGGAATAAGCCATCTGCGTGGAAAGACCAGAATGCTCGAACGTTCAACGACATCTATAGTCACCAAATGTTGGCAGAGTCTGGATTCCGTACGCCTTCCCTGCCTTCGCATCACGACTCGGCGGTATCGGACAATAATGCCCAATTCAGAGAAAAGGTCCTCATGTGGGCCTATCGAATCTATGGCGGCCTGCTTGCCTCTATTGAACAGACACGGCGTAATCACCCTAACGAGCAGCCTACTGCTGGGATACAATATCGTTCTAGCTACTATGCACACCCTCCACGGCGCCCTTATCCGTCCTGGTCGAATAGCCACGGCCGTAACAATCGATCCCGTGATTTGAATATTACAGCGATGGCCTCATTGAAGGATACGAATAATGTTCTTAACCAAACACTGGCTCCCGTTCGCACAGGTAAAGGTTCTCCAAGTGGTCAAGTCTTAACATTCCAGTTGTCGTCTCCCAACTGCGCACCTCTGCAAAGTAATGCGACTCGACAGCGGTGGCATTCGTCTGACGGAGGTTCACAATCCTATTGCCTTGCACCTCAATCCAGTTATTTAACCCCTCATCTTTCTCCAGATATGCATGCGACTTCCCCATCCGCTGCAGCCGTCTATGCTATGGAAATTGTTAGCAGACTCTGTCAAGAGAGCGGATTGGAATGGACGGATGGCATGCTTCTAATTGGTTGTCTTGCGTACGGATTGAGTGACTATAACAAAGCTATGAAGTGGTACTTGAAAGTTTTACAACTTGATCCCAACAACGTAGAGGCCATGTCGAACTTGGCGGCCACCTTACTTGCGCTGAATAGGAAAGATGATGCTGAGCATTATTGGCTTCGATCTGTGAAGCTTCGACCCAGCTATTTTGAAGCCATTGAGCATCTTATCGGCCTTCTGCATGAATCTCATCGCGAAAGGGAAGCCGTGAAAGTGCTTGATTACGTCGAACACGCTCTTCGAACAAACTACGACTCGAGCTTAGCACAACAGCAGCGCAGCTTCGTGACTGGCGGGGGTCCTTCCGTCGACCAATATCATTCGGGTAATTCGGATCTCGAAGCTATCGTCGGGTTCGAGTCTAGTGGATATGCCATATCACCTTCCGACAATGGTCGGATGCTCGCTCTTGTCCATAGCAAAGGCAACATGCTCTATCAGCTTGGAGATAATGCAGCAGCTGCCAAGGCGTTCGAGGATGCTATTCTGATCGGCGCTGGAAGACGTCACCTTGGCATTCGAGGTCTAATCAAACAGATTTTGAACGTATTTTCAGAACAGTCGCATTTAGGCATCGGGAGCCCTCATAGAAGTTTTGGTGTGGATGAGCCAATATTGCTCCCACCTGACATTGCGCTGGAAACCTCACGGCTTGTCTTTCCTTCACACGGTCGGCTACCCGGACTTGAGGCTGTCCCTGACGGCATTGGCTACAAGGCAGCAGTTTCAATAATCAGTAACTCTCTGCTCTCTCTTGCCAAAATATACCAGGATGGGATGTCTTCTAGCGGAGCTGCCGCCACCGCGCCAAGAGCAACTTCTGGGGTTCAGGAGATACTGGCACTCTACTATCTCTCGCTATCGCTTCAACCCAGCCCGTCGACTGCTAACAATGTGGGCATCCTTCTGGCCGGTGTTCAGCAGTCAGCTCGATCGAAGTCAAACCTGAAAACAACCAGTTCGCATGCTTCATCAATTCCCGGAGTCACGCCTGGTAGTGGGATTGCTCTAGCACTTGCTTATTATGATTATGGCCTGAAGCTTGACTCACACCATGCTCATCTATACACAAACCTCGGTAGCCTCTTCAAAGACATTGGACAATTGAACGCTGCCATCAGAATGTATGAGAAGGCAGTTGATTGCGATGGCAATTTTGATATAGCTCTTGCTAATCTAGCGAATGCCGTCAAAGATCAAGGTAAGGTCAGTGACGCAATTAAATACTATAAAAGAGCTGTTGCGTCGAACCCCGATTTTGCAGAGGCTGTCTGCGGTCTTGCAAATGCGCTGAACTCTGTCTGTAGTTGGCGTGGTCGCGGTGGAATCAGCCACTTCAGGAACAACCGAGATCGTTGGCACGTCGACGAACGTGGCGACTTGCTCGACTCCAAAAACGCTTCTGTCCCAAGTTCTGGATGGATTGAACGTGTGGTTGCAATCGTTGAGAAGCAATTACACGACGGTGAGGGCTGGGGTAAAGGTATCCTTCATAGCATTGGTATAGACAAGATACTTCAGCGATCGAGCATAGAAGACGAAGGCCAGCACAACCACGGTCTCAGAAGTGCCCTTGGTAGTTGGGCTGGGAAGCAATGGGAAGGTGCTAAAGTAGTACGACTTATTGAACGAGCCACAAAGGAGCTGGTCCGGAACATCTATCGGTCCCGGTACATCGAACGACAATCCATTCCCTCAAGCCATCGCATGCGCCCACAGTTGCCGGCAGCTCTGGCAGTTCCAAGTGCCCCGACTGTGCTTCCTTTCCATACGTTTACCTGCCCTTTGTCTGCAAAGCAGATTCGCAAGATCTCTCAACGCAATGGTCTACGGGTTTCCTGTTCCACCCTGAGAGCTCCTTGGCTCTCTGCTCATGTATATGATCCGCCGGCGCCACCAAACCCATATCTTAACGTTGGTTACATATCCTCGGACTTCAACAATCATCCTTTGGCGCATCTCATGCAATCAGTCTTCGGCTTTCACGACAAAAGCCGTGTCAAGGCCTTTTGCTATGCAACGACTGCTTGCGATGGCTCTGTGCATCGTCAGCAGATTGAGCGGGAAGCACCTGTTTTTTATGACGCGTCGTCCTGGTCGGTTGATCGCATAGTAAACCAAGTTGTCGCAGATGGAATTCACATCCTCATTAACCTCAATGGGTATACTCGAGGTGCAAGGAACGAGGTGTTTGCAGCACGTCCGGCTCCTATACAGATGTCGTTTATGGGCTTTGCAGGCACGCTCGGGGCCGAATGGTGTGACTATCTGCTCGCAGACAAGATTGCGGTCCCCCCTCAGACGCTGAGACCCTGGCGGGGAAATGTAGACCTAACAGATCAGACTCAGGATGCCAATAACGAGGATGATCTTGATGACTGGGTTTATGGTGAGAATATTGTATTTACAAGAGACACCTTCTTCTGTTGCGACCACAGACAAAGCGCCCCAGATGCCCAAGAACCGCAGCTTAGCTGGCCAGAAGAACAGCGACGACGATGGAAAATGCGGAAGGACTTGTTCCCGAGCTTATCGGACGATGCCGTCATCTTCGGCAACTTCAACCAGCTTTATAAGGTTTGCGGGTCCTCCATCTGCCACCGATCTTGCATAGTACTGACCATCTATGAATCTTAGATCGATCCTACTACGTTCAGAACGTGGTTACGTATCTTGTCCCGCACAACAAAGGCCGTATTATGGCTCCTGAGATTTCCCGACCTTGGTGAGCAGAATCTCAGAGAAACAGCGTTACGCTGGGTTGGCGCCGAAGTCGCGTCTCGAATCATCTTCACGGACGTGGCGCCAAAGCACCAGCATATCGCGCGGGCGCGTGTTTGCGATCTTTTCTTAGACACGCCGGAATGCAATGCCCATACCACTGCTGCGGATGTACTATGGTCAGGTACGCCATTGCTGACGCTGCCGAGGTATGACTACAAAATGTGCTCAAGGATGGCTGCTTCAATCCTGAGGGGGGCGTTGCCGAAAGACGCTGAAGGAGACCGAGCTGCAGAGGATTTGATTGCTTATAGTGACGAGTCTTACGAGGAGCAAGGCGTGGAGCTTGGTAGTGACCTTGTGTACCCGATAGAAGACGGCAAACAGGGAATGGGTAAAGGTAGGTTGATGGAACTTAGGAAGCTACTCTACGAGAACCGCCGGACTAGCCCACTCTTTGACACCCGCCGCTGGGTTCGGGATTTGGAATGTGCATATTCAGAAGCGTGGCGCAGATGGGTTGCCGGAGAAGGTGGAGATATATGGTTATAATGAAGGGTTTTGCTTCTTCGAAAATGTACGACTTTACGATTACGAGGTACGGAATCTGGAATAGCGAAGGAGCAGGAGGAGGAAGAAAGTCTCTAGCATTTGAATATGGTGTGATGGCATATTGCATAGCGCTTGGGATATTCTGGACATATCATTACCTGCTGGGGGACCTGGTGGCTCACGGGCTTGGGCGACGGAAGCGGCTATTTGGGATTTGGGATGTTGGAGATAGTAGGAAGATGGGAGGCAATTATGCAGCGGGTTTACGTCTTGTTTTTTTCATCCGCGATAAATTCTGTTAAACGAAAGAGCCCCTTTTTCTGGTGCCTCCGAGCCGACGGCGTTACCACGTTTGCCCAAGCCAATGACCCAAGCTTCGTGAGACATACTCTCTCGGAATGCACTCCTTTCCGCTTGTTCAATGATTAAGCAACTGTATTTCCTAGGGTATACGACCCCTATCCCGTGGTAGTTGTCAATTTACTACACCCCATCGACAATATTGTGGCTCCACTCGGTTTACACGTAAACTCGACGTTGTAGAGTAAATCTCCCTGACACCATTTAGGGCTTTTCTTGCAACACGGCGATATTGATCGTCTCAAGTCCCTAGGTTGGAGGGTAAGGGGAAAAAAAAAGGGGGGGGGGAGGATCAGATAGTGGGGAAGACGGCAAAACAAATAAGGCTGGAGGTAAGTGCTAGAGATGGAAGCTTTGGAACAGGCGGGTTCTTGGAGGTGGAAAGAGGATAATTGCTGATTATAATATGTAGGCCATTTTCAGCCTTGCTCAACGAGGTACCTTATATACTGATCCCAGAACCAAACACCAAGAATGATAATCATAATGATAGTACGGAGGTCGGCACAGAAAGTCCTGGACAGCGCTAGTATTAACCCTAACCCTACTTTCGGAAAAGGCCCTATAGAAGAGGAGCCCTCCTTGTTGTATTTTAGGGGGTGTAATCTCTTTTTTCGATATTATCTTAGGGGTAATAGGGGGCCTGAGCCCAAAGTAGGCTGGAGTTAGGTACACATCCGAAACAGATAATTAAGCGTATCGTCCGGGTAACCCTTTTAGGCGGGGCTTTATCCGATCTTGGCGTGGGGGTCTTGGCATGTCCAGGACTTTCTGTGCCGACCTCCGTAATGGTAATAACAATAATAATATAACAATCATATCAATGCCTTTGAGACTACGATCTACTTTGTTTTAGGGTGACTGATGAAGCATAAAATGCAAAGTCCCAGTTAATAATAATAATAATAACAACAATAATAATAATAATAACAATAGTAATGATAATAATAATAGCAGGGATCGTCCGGCTCTGCTGCTTTTCACTGCAGACCCAATTTCCCCAATTCCAAATACTTTATTCACTTTATTCACCTTATCCTTTTTATACACTTTTTTCTCATTTTTCATGCACTTTTCATACACTTGACACACACCTGATTCATTGGCTTCACCTAACCTGCTCTGATGCACCCCTGCCCACTCTCTAGGCGCCATGGACGAACATGGCTAAGAGCTTCAGA
This sequence comes from Xanthoparmelia taractica, assembly GCA_033085395.1. Classification (NCBI taxonomy): domain Eukaryota; kingdom Fungi; phylum Ascomycota; class Lecanoromycetes; order Lecanorales; family Parmeliaceae; genus Xanthoparmelia; species Xanthoparmelia taractica. Next base: position 264,498 of record JANQBS010000019.1, on the reverse strand, counting down.
GGGGTTTGCTTGCTTGCTTGCTTGCTTGCTCTCTTCCTTGCTTGGCTTTCCTGCCCATCCTGCCTGAAGCTTTATCTTGTCTCCTTTTGAAATGCCGGTGTAGCTCAGTATGTAACCATACATGATATTGATCATCATAACGATATTAATGATGATAATATTAATATTAATATTAATGATAATGATAATGATAGTGATACACTGCCGTGCCAAGCATTGTGTACGTACCTTACCTCCCCCCCCCCTCCCTTTCGTTCTTCCCAAGTTATGCTTGAGGCAAACCAGAAATGTCACAATTCGGCAGTCGCTTAAAAAACACGCATCGAGTTTAGTTGGGGCGCTTCATCGAAGCCATGATTGCCGAATAATGGTGGTCGTTGATGGCGACCGTTGGAAGCTGGCAACATCATCATCAAATGTCACACACACCAAAATGAGATTTAAAAAAAGAAGGTGCGTCTGGTTCATCGGTCGATCCACCCCCCGGACGATCTCGCTATTTTAACACTGGGGAACCCTCAGACCATTTGGGTGCCTAGCGGCCTCGTAGGTCCCAACCGGTCCCAACCTTATGCACTTTCCGCTCCCCATTATTATTATCATCGTTTGTGCCCTTGAACTGTAGGCCTGGCAGCTGGCAGCAGGAACGCCGCCGGTGACACTGCAGGGAGCGAAGCCGCAAGCAGACAAATGAAGCGAGCCGGGTCTCGATGTTCTAGACTGCGAAAGCCCATCTCCTCACCCATCCCCCCCCTTCATGCGCAACGGTCCAGCGGCATCCCAAGTGTCATGCAAAATACGGATGACGATAGACGACATACCGACTGGACCGCAAAAGGTAGGTATGATCTTCAATTACCCACCCCTAGGCGATCTATCGAGGCTCAGAATCAATATCCAAGATGCAAGATGCTTTTCCAAGACCATGGCACGCACGCAAGTAGCGTTTCAGGAATCCTTGCACATGCGCCTGAGCTGCAAACCCCACTCCCTTTGCAGGTGGCCCGAACTCCTCCATGGGCCTTGACAGTTAACGGTGTGTCGATTATTTCAACGTGTATTATAACACGTTATAGAAGCCTCAGGCGTTTTGTATGAGAAGAGAAGGGCCGAAACCATTTCTACGAATGAGGATGACCGTTGGACGTCCGAGTGCGCCACGATTACCTTTTGGAGCTGAAGCGTCACTGGACAAAGGGTCGACCCCCGGAGGATTTGCTTGATTGGGTTGACGATAGGAATGATCTGCACAACGTTTTTCGGTCCCGATTCCCACGAAACCCTGCCAGATGAGATCCTAGCGTATACCAGTGTCGCAACGTTGGTTCGTGGGTACTTGGACTGCCGTCATGCTGCATGAACACTAACGCACGGTGAGTCGGACTAAGACCCATCGCTCCTCGCTCGTGCTCGGTGCACTCGAGGTGCATAATGCTGCCGCAGGTCCCGCGGGTACTTTACGTGGCCCGAGACGCGAGAAAGAGGAAAGAAAAAAAAGGGTTTTGGGGGGGCGGGAGGGGTGTTTTTGGAGTGAAAGAGTCACCGAGCTCTCGTCTAGATTTGGGTTGGGGAGGAGGGGGAAGGGTTGATATATTTGCATCGAAGAACAGAAGCAAATTGGCGAAGTAAGGCTTGTTGATGGATGGTAGTTGGTGGTTCAACTGAGGGTGGATGAAGGGGGAAAACGCCGAGGAGAGGCATCAGTGGTTGTTCATTTACCACCCCTGGAACGGTTATTTGATATGACGACAGGGTATAACGGCAAGTTTGTTTAGGTAGGCGAGAGCTGTGCAGCAGCACTACCTACCGCTAATGATGGCGTCGTGTGGGAAGAAATCTAGACCGTCAGGAATTAAGATTATTGTCCCGGGAATTGTGGTAAGTAAAGCTGGTAAAGTAAAGTAAGGGTACCTTAGGTACCTTAGTCTACCTTAGTCTACCTTACTTCGTACCTTTAGTGTAATGATGCAGCGCCAAGTCCCAAACGCCCGTGCATGACATATGCCATCCCGACACCTCAAGAAGACAGACACACACACACACACACACACACGCACACACACACGGTCACACCGGGGAGAAAAAGAAAAAAAAAGGAACGGCGAATGCTTGCACCTCCGTTCAACCCTTATCCTATTCACCCTACACTACAGTACAGTATTCATCCTACTTTTACTTTAGTATTCTTCCCCCCCCCTTTTATCCACCCTACTTTTATCATAATCCACCCCAGCAAATCAATCCTTTACGCCATGCCTCGCGGCTGGCTGATCCTCAGATATGTCCTACATCGGGCCTAGCATCCCATTCCATTTCATCTGATTCGCAAGCTGCCATGCCATTTTTGGTTTTTCGCGTTACGCACCATTTTTGCCCTATGGCTTGCGGGCTGACTGATTCATATTATACGCTCGGTGGGAACGGCGCAAACGTAAACTCGGCGTGATTGTTATTGATCCGGAAACGTTGATTGATAGGCTCAGGATTGATGAAAAACCAAGATGGAACGAGCTTTCAATCAATACCTGAGGGGGAAAAGGTAAGGGTCAAGCCAGGCAGAATGTGTGATATGTAGGAGCAATAAAGAATAAGAATAATAATAATAATAATAACAATCATCATCATCGTCATCATCAGCATCAGCGTCAGCATCAGCATCATGATCATCGTCAAAGGAGGTATGTACTATATCCATCACCATCCATCAGCCACTGTGATCCTGACCAACCTGCTGGGACTTGAGTGGACTCGCTCAACTCTTCCTAGATTGACTTTGACTCCTTCCTTTCCGATCCCTTCCCCTTCCCTTCTCCCTCTTCCCTAGCTAACCCTTGTCATCAGCCATGGTCTGGTCAGGTATCATTGATATTCAAATATTACTGTTTCATTACCATGTATTGCTGCAGATTTGAGATCTATCTACCTAATTCTCTAAATCTTTAGCTCCCTTCTCCCGGACACACCTCCCCCTCCATTCCCACCTGTCCTATAGACAGGCACACTCCACTCCGTCAGAAAAAAAAAAAAAAGAAAAGAAAAACAAAAAACAAAAAAACAACCCCCAAACTAGCATCATTCCACAAGCCATCCAAGCCATCCCAAGCCATTCACCCAGCGCCTCTTTCGCTCTTTCCCCAACTCGACCACTGTCAACCGCACGCTTGTCCACATTTTCTTTCCCTTCGCACTGCTCTTGCCTTTTTTGCCTCTTTTGCCAGTTCCCCCTCCATCCGGTTTCTTTCTTCTTCTTAAACAAAAACGCTCAAACTCGAGCGTTGAAAGCTCGAGCCAAGAAAGAGAAAATTCCGTGACCATACTTTCCTCGCTATTCACTCGGCAAGAGACATGTTACACGCCCGACCGATATTGTTACCCATTTTTATCTCGTTCTGTCCCCCAAAGTCTATACAAAGCCTATCCCTATACACCATTAATATTCTGCCGTTCCCGTTTGTGCTACTTTGCAACCCATTCTACCTACATGCGCATCGCCGTCATTGCTACTTGACAGTCATTGTTTGTCAACACTTATGTACGTCCTTGGCTGTACGTTTCTGCTCTTGAGGTGCTAACAAATATCTAGCGTCTCTGCTACTTTGTGACCATCACCATGGGCGCCAAACGAGGACCTTGGTCGCAGCATGAAGATCGATCGCTCTTGGAGCTGGTCCAGTCTCAAGGGGCCCACAATTGGGTGCGGATATCGCAATTCATCCATACCCGGTCTCCCAAGCAATGCAGGGAGCGGTATCACCAAAATCTCAAACCTAGCTTATGTCATGATCCAATATCGCCAGAGGAAGGGGAGATCATTGAACGTTTGGTCTCGGAGATGGGCAAGCGCTGGGCAGAGATTGCACGCCGGCTTCCAGGCCGTAGTGACAACGCTGTTAAAAATTGGTGGAATGGTGGCATGAACCGTCGGCGTCGCATCGTTGTACGGCGTGAGGGAAGCGTTCGTGGCGGTCTGGAGTTTGATGAGAACGTTGAGCCTCTATCGTTCGCCCGACCGGCCCCAGTACCACCACATCCAGCAGATCGACACATCTTAGTGCCAACGTCTAGAAGGAGGGTTGAGCCGCCTTTGATTTCGCCGGTCCATTCTGAGGTATCCATGCCGGATTCCCTCGGTGAGGCTCCATCGCTGGTGTCCGACTCGACCTCCCATTTCTCAATGTCTTCGCCCAACGCCGTTGCTCATCCCCACCGCTATCTTCCTCCACCCGAAACACCACAGTCCGATTACTGGCGATCGAGCCTGCATAATACTGCTGGTTCAACCCCCTATCCCAATCGAATCTCGACAGCTTCTGACTGCTCACCCACAGTATGGAGTCAAAACGAGATTCCGAAGTCACCAGCCAATCCACCCTCACAGTACCACAGACTCCAACAGTTTGCTGAAGTCGCGGCAAGTACAGGCCCTGTGGCTAGCTCTGCTGTTATGCCTATGCAGCGGCCTTCTCACCATCTTCCGTCTTTTAGAAATTTGGTCGATAACGCGGACGCTCCGAGACCCGTCACGCACGGGGCCTCGAGACCGACGACGGCTCACGTGCCTCCAGTCCAGCCACCAGCTAATCGTCAGCCGGCAGGCACCACGCAACACCCAGTTCCCCCATATCCAGTATTTTCAAATGTTCCATACTCTCATCATCCGTACTCTTCCCCAATGAGGTCGACCGTGTGGGAAACCGCCTACCAGTCGGTTGCTCTTTCTGCCAGCCCTCCACCACATCCACGTGTCGAGGCGTCAGATGGCTCAAACATTAGGAAAAGGTCAGCAGGTGACGCTGGGCTTTCTCCCCCGTCTCCAGAGAAAAAGAAAATGACCCTGTCTTCCATTCTCCACTAGACAGGCGAGAACTCCGACCCCCCAGATTATACAGACTTGTTGACGAATTCTGATTCAAATCTCTGGGAATCGGATCGCTTGGCATCCCGTAGGTAGTCTCGACGGTATCCTTCGCAGTAATGCTGCCTTGACGAACCTCCAATCCATAATAGAAATGCGCAAGTACGCGATGTTCCAATAGATACCCTCATACAGCCGGCGTTACGCAAGATAGGGAGTTGGGAGCGATATATCTTTTTGTCCTCCCCTTTTTGGAAAACCAGCGATGAAAACGGCCTTGCGCATTGTCACCTTCAACACCCGCGAAAAACAGGCCTGCTTGTATTCAGAACTCCATAATATCATTGCGACCATTATGATTGGTATAAACATCTGGATTCGCCAAGTCTTGACGCTCAAGCTTTCAGATACTCAATTCCCGCAATGCGCTGTGTGTTCGCCAATGTCATTGGACAGAGACATCAGCGTGGCCACGATCCCACTGATGGCAATCGTCGTTTGCGCACGGTTAATTGAACGTTGGTTAAGAACCGGAAGGACAGCCACCCCAACCAGCCAAAATCTTGCCTACAGGTCGCCAAGTCGATAGGCGAAAGGGTTTTCATACCATGGCGGAGCAGATGCGCAGGTTTGAGAAGGCCAAGCATATAGGCAGATCCTCAACGATCCAACTGGAATGTCGCTTTGAAAGAAGCTTGCCCCGCATTCAAGACTTAGTGCCTAGTACGAGGGCTAATGATTCGGTGGTGATTAACGGCCTAAATTCTCAAGACGTTAGTTCTGGCTGGTCCTGCAACCTCTAGGCGCCTCTTTACCACTTCCACAGAACGCCCTGCGGTAGACAGCGCCGTACGTTCCGCAAGCTTTCCACAGTATCGCCGAGCGGGCTCAAAGATTGTATTCCTGTGGGTCGAGGGGGAAAGGACCGACCAGAGTTTCTTGTCAGGCATCAACGTCTTGCGCTGAGTCACTGCTTTGGAGCAGGAGAGAAGTGGATACTGTAAGATAGAACGCAACGGGCGTTGCCCGTGTATTTTATTGAAATTATGAATGTACACAATCGAGGCCTATGAAGTTTGAGCTAGGGCTGTACTAGAAGGGCATTCGACAAGACAAGGAAAACCTGAAGACATATAGCAGTCTCGCCTGCGATTATTCTTTCCGCCATTTGGTGTTTTATATGATCATGGGCCAAGTTTCGACGGCATTGCTGCGTTATCCAAAGGCTAGATGCACAGCGATACTGAAGTATGGCCACCCCCAGATTGATAAAGCTGAGCGCGTGCATGGGTACAAGATGCACACACGACGTTTGCTATCAACATCCTTCTTTCCAAATCTCAAGTACAGAGTAGAGCTAAACGGCTAGCTGTATAGCTGCCACTCTCCGGCGCTAAGGCAGCTGTCATTGAAGTACTTAATGATTACATAAGTGGGTCCGGTGGGCTTGTTGACCGTTGCTGCATTAGAAAATATAATCGTGGCCTTTCCAAACATCCGATTGCTTTCCACCGAAAAGAAGAAGCATCAAATACTTTGGATACGTGCTAGAAGGTGGACCTCCCCCTCCAGATTCACGCTGCTTCCCAGTCGTGGGACTCTGATCGTGGTCTTTTGGAGATTCCAGCAAGAAAGGCAAGTAACAATTGCAGGCGGTCGGAAGCTGCAAAAGCCAATAGGAGATTGAGCTTTTCCGCCACCTGCGTGTTGACCAGCAGCTACAGAGCTTTAAGGATCAATTGTTGGAGGCTCACCCACAGAGTCCTTGTAGTCGACGTAACCGACTTGAGGCTGGAAATGCGGTGGCAATTGAGTCCCGTTTCAGAACATTCCTTGTTTCGTTCTCGTTGAGGAAAATTTCTTCACCTCCATTCACCTCAAAAAGTCTCCCAATTCCGCGGTCGCCGAGAAGTTCATCATCCTCGGTCTGCTCCTCGAGAAAATTTCCTCCTCGGAATATTCTTCATCTTCGATCTTTGCCCCGGGAGATCCTTCATCTCTTATACATTGTACAGACTCCCATCAATGGGTCGTCAGTATTGGATGGACGCACACCGCTGGAATATCTGCAGCCTGGAACTCCCAGTGGACAAAGCGGGTCGCCGCTTGCTTCCATGGAGCGTGGTTCCAGAGCGCAAGCATATCTCATATCGTAATACACACAAACAGGGTCAGACTTCGTCCCAAAGGGAGCATAAGCGCACTTCGCTTTGATTGATAGTCATCCAACAAACAAACATTGAGTCTTCGCCACATACGGGCTGTCAGCCATTGATAAGTCTGGATGCTTGGTCTCTTCGATGGACTGTTCAGGCAGTACAGCTCGCGTGTTCAGCTCTGCCAGCTAATGGTCGATGGTTTGGCCATCTTTGCGCACGCCTGTGATCGCTCCCTTCAATCTTGCGGTTGGCTTCATGCTTGCATTCTCGCTACAGCCTCGATTTGATAGCAGCTGTTAAAGGGTGTTAGAAGCAAGATTCAACTGTCGGCCTCGTTGATTGCTAAGGACGTTGTATATTAGAAAAACCTTGACAAAAATAAGTGATGGGAACTTTAGGGTATCAGAGATCGCGATCAACGCAAAAAATCGATAAGATGTCATAATAGTTAGTGTGGAAAGAATACAATTGAGGAATGGAGACAAGGTGGCGAGTGAACACTAGCGGTCAACGCGCAGACGACGGGAGAAGAGGGACTCGAAACATGCGAGCAAAGGTGTGAAGAAGGGTATGCGCTTTGCATTGCTTGGACAAGACTGACGGAAATTCTTAAGTTGCTGTGAGGGTTTACTGTATCGAGTATACAGTATGGTAATGAGGATGAAAAGGATAGTACGGCATTATAACCTTTTAGTGAAACACATACATCGGAGTGTTTTGTTGGCTTCCTTGGAGCTATTGTTTGTGGTACGCCTTTGTAGCTTCACAGAAAAGAGAAACAGGGCTACGGATTATGGTTGATGGCAGCAAGAAGGCGTCGAAGCTGCCTCGATATTCTAAACGGTCTGTTGGGCTCTTCCCAATGGAAGTGAGGCCTTCTCAAGGCAGTCGGCCAAGCGGGTGCGTGTCACATTCTTCTCCGTAGTACACTGGTGCACGTAGACATGAGTTTTTGTATCTGCTTGTGGCAATGTATCGAAAGAAAAGGGCATCCATTTGCTTTGAAGCTGCCTTCTTTCCTTGCTGATCTTGAGGGGAAAATTACCAGGGAATAAATGAGTGACTTTAATCTATAGTCGTTGGGTGTGTTGGGACAGGTTCAAATGACTTGCTAGCCGCCGGACTGGAATAACTTTTACGCGCGTCACAGGCTGGAAGGGCTAAAAGAGAGGTGACGGCGTGGTTACAAATATTTCATTGTATTGACTATTCTACCTTACCTTCTCTGATCTCGGTCGACCTCTGAAATGGTCTCCATTAACTTGCGCGCAGTATTTCACTTATTCTAGCATGAAACCTCCAATTACTTTGCCTCCCTTACCATTTACAACTCCTCTCACTTCTTCTATCTTGTTTACTGCACATGGAGCTTGCATAACCTAGCTCAAATTTGGAGCGAGAATTCAACATGGACAGGAATACGGTAGAAAGGGAGCTTGACACTATGGACCTCGACATCGACCTGGCATCCGTAGATGATTTCAAAGAGCCTACAGCGCTCACAAACGCAAGCGCAGAATATGCGGTCCCTTCGAGTCAACTCTCAGACTTCGAACTAGCACCTCACAAAGTTTATATTTGTGGCGTTGAGGAATTGACCACGTCTGACATCCAAACCTTCTCTTTTGAACACTACCCTTTGACCAAGAACCCGCCCCGTGTTGAATGGATTGATGACACATCGGCCAACCTTGTGTTTGGAGGAGAAGAGACCGCCATGGTAGCACTTCGGCATTTCACCCTTGCATTCGACAAAAGCGAACTCCTACCCATTTCACAGCTCCGAGCTGCCAAGACCCTGTCCACTCACCCTGGATCTTCTTTGCACGTGAGGATAGCAGCGACCACAGACCAAAAACGTCCGCGGGCGTACGAAGCCAGCAGGTTCTACATGATGCATCCCGAACACGATCCAAGGGAACAGAGCCGTCGAGACGGAAGCTTCCAAACAAACAGCGACTATCGTAGGAAAGGATATTCCAATGATGAGCATCGGCGAAGGAGGCGTAAAGACAAGGAAGACGGGTTTGATGCGTCAATGTACGATGATGGAGGGGCTTCGAACAGGCGTGGCTCGATATCGTCATCTGCGAATGGACGTGGCATTGAGGGAAGGAGAAATGCTCGGCTTTATAGCGACTCTTACCGACCAGCTAGAGATCAGAGGAACGTCGCTCGGAACTCTGAAGACCGCAGCGCATCACCAAACGGGCGCAACCGTCACTCCCCACTTCCGAGCTATCGCTCCCGTGACCCTCACCCTTTTCCTCACGAGAACAAGGGCAAAGAGCTATTTCCATCAATACCCAGAGCTGGTAGGAATGCTGATCGTAATGCTAAGGACCTTTTCAGCAGTAAAATGCTTAACGCGGGTGTCACCAAGGCGCTCTATTCAACGGAGTCTGCATTGGCTCGCGAGACAGTACCCAATGGCAAAGACCTTCTCAGCAATAGAATGCGTGCTGCAGAAGTAAAGAAAGAGCTCTTTCCGGACAAGGTCAATCCAAGTAAGCACAGCCGCTCTGATGCCTTCGACGCCGCGGATGCAACAGCAGACCTCTTTGCGAATGGGATGTCGGTGCCTTTTATGGATGGACCTAGTTCTCGCGAGAATCCCATTCCTCGCCTCAGATCTTCGGGTTCCAAATCCCAAATTGACGGCGGCGACGTTGATGTGGGTCTAAATATCCGAGGTGCATCAAGAAAGCAAAACCAGGGCTTCTTGATCCGCGGTGGGGCGGCGGTCAATGCAATTGGGACAATCAAAGAGCTCTTCCCGGGAAAAGCTGCAAGTAATGCAGGAAAAGAGCTATTTGCGGAGAAGGTTGAGGGAAGAGGGGCAAGAAGAAATCGAGCACAGGACATGTTCTACTAAGCTGTAGCACGCTTAGAGCATTCTGTGTCAACACCTATATGGAGAATTCTTGCTCAATGCTGGACAGCGTTGAAATTTTGCAAGACATTTAGCAAGAAATTCAGCTTTTTCAAACGTGGGTTGCAAGAGCGCAAGAATTGGTTTGGGCGGAGAGATACCTCGCGATGGACATGGAGTTCAATTTGGGATAGATAATATACCCCAGATATCAGTGTTATACGGAATCAAAATTTACTCGAAGAAAATGGACATAAAAGCCATCCCTAGTGATATTTTTCGTAGTGCGTCAATCTGACTTGATTCACCAGGCTCAACGCATAGCCACTCTCCGCTATTCTAACCCAGTCGTCGTCATCATCATGCCAGCCCCAGACTCTCTACCCGTTATGGTAGCTAGGTTTCTTAGAGCCAACAATTATAACAATGTGCGTGGGTCGATCCAGGTCCCTTTCACAAGATTGGAAATCGACTCACTGAAGAGAACCGGCAGACTCTTTCAGCGTTTATTATAGAAGCCGGACTTTCGCCTGACGCTGGTACCGTAGAGAAGGGAGACTTGACGATTGACGAGATATTGGAGGAGAAGAAAGTCTTCGATCTCACTTTGCGTTTCGAAAAGACTGGTCTCAAGGATGGGGAGAAGTGGAAATGGCCCGGTAGGATATATATGTCTCTGCCGGTTTCTGCCCTTCTTCTAAATGCTACATTCTCAGCTCCTTCAAACCCGAAACAAGTCTCTACACTGCCCTCCGCTACGAATCTGTTGCATGTGTCCGTCCACCAGTTCCATAGCGAAAAACATTTTCAACTGCTACTTGCCTCGACGGCCGACAGACAGCTGCATCTCGTAATTCCAGAAACGACATTCAGCATCTATAAGTCGCTTCCTCACTTACAGGACTCTCCCATCCTTTCATGTACTTCCTTTGGCAGACAAGGAGTGAAGACAATCTCGACTGGCATGTCTGGTCAAGTTGTTCTTTATGACCATGAGACAGATACGGTCCTTAATGAAAGGAGAGATCACACAAAATATGTGGTTAAAGTGGCAACCTGGAAGCAAATCATTGTAACTGCAGGCTGGGACAAGAAGGTGTTCCTTTACCATGCAAGCGGCGATTTTACGAGTTTAGGATCTCCAACGGCCGCAATTACGCTTTCTACGAATCCGGAAACAATCGCTTTCGTCGAACATCCCGAGTCGGATCATGCGATTCTCCTGATCACCCGTAGAGACTCGACATCGTTATATTATTACTCGCTGGAGCTAAAGCTGCTAGGATCCCAGAATCTAGCCCCTTATTCCAATTCTTGGATCACATTCACTCCCTGTTCTGTTGAAGTATGCCCCAAGGATCCGACACTGCTGGCGGTGGCCACATCTGCTGTGCCACATATGAAGGTCATAATCGTCAGGCTGTTACTCCCGCCTTTGACAAGAATACCTTCAAACAATGCTAGTCCTATCACACAGACAGCCCAAACCAGGAGCAATCTTGCCATACAAGACAGAGAAGAAGCAGCAATTCAAGTTTATGTCAGCACCATGGCCCCGCAAACATCATACTCAACGCCGCAGGTAGTTTGGCGCCCTGATGGAGCAGGGGTGTTTGTAAATGGAGACGATGGGGTTATTCGCGGATTGGAAGCAAGAACCGGAAAGATTGTCGCTACCTTGCATGGTGGACATGAGGTGGGCAGTAAAATTAGAAGTATCTGGGTATGTACAATGCGAAGCAATTCTTCCTCAACTCATACCACAGCATGCGTAGTGAGAAATATGCTATAAGTCAGAATTGCTATATGCCATTCGGGCTATCTCATTACTCGAGCTTATAATCGAACAAGGAATGCTAACTGCGAGAAATCCATAGTGTGGGCTGATCGAAGCCGAGGGAGGACAGGAGGAATGGCTTGTAACTGGAGGGTTCGATCGCAGATTGATAGTGTGGAAAGCAGAAAAGCAGACATAGATTCTGAGAGATGCACGTACAATGTGGGGGGTTTGAAAGAGCGCTGAGATCATGAATACGGTTAGGAGCAACGTGATAGATGTAGCCCTTTCTCCATACACCCTCGCTTCACAGGACTTTAAAAGGAGGGTGATTGGTAATGAAAGGGGATTTCGATATTGGCACGTCAAAAGATGATCCTTCAGCAACCGCGCATAAGAAGGCAGTCGGAGCTGTACACACATATGCCGTGGGAAGAGAAGAGAGAGAACAGAACAGAACAGAACAGGACAGAGAAGAGTAGTGAATTTAGACGAACATTGAATGAACAACCAATTGCGGCAGGACAAGGTGGTTTCAAAGTGCTGTTTATAGAAAGCAGTTCACGGTGGAAGAACATGTACTTAAATCTAGGACTCGATCTTTAAGCGTGTACCTTTATTAATCCGCCGAATCACAAGCTAGCGCCGTTCTGAGGGAGGATAAAGTGCATATTTCCGCTTCCTCATATTCATGCCGCGTCTCTCTTTCCCTCCTTGACCTCCTTCTATTTTATAAATTAGCTTCGCATTCTGTCATGCCCAGGCCTACGGAGATTACCAAAGCTCTCATAGTCCCGTGTAGCGCATGCCTATGGTTTCGCCGAAACTTGGGATCGGTGCCATTGAGGGAGGGGTAGCGGTGGGTTTTTGGCTTCTTGATTCTGGGGGATGTGTCAATGTCAGTCTGGTTTCTTTCCAAGAAGATTGCCGAATCGACATTTCAAGACCATCGCGAGTTTCAGGAAAGAAAGGGAATCGCACCCGTTCCTGTGGGCTTTCTTGCTCTGATTGTGCTGGGAGGAGTTCTTAGATTCTGTGCACAAGTGATATCAGCTTGGAATCTTGGGAGACTAGCAGCTATTAGTCAATGTAGGGGGGATGCGACTCACTGGCCATTGTGATAGCTTTCGATGGCGGTGCTTGGAAGTGTGAGATCAGAGATTGAAGTCGGTGGGCGTTACTCTTCGCTTCGATTTGTGGTGCTGCAGGGCGGCTAGGGCTGAGTACTGTATTCCGCGTATTCCGCCATCACAGGCCACTGTAGCTAATTCAATCCCTCGATGTCAACTACTTTGCGCAAAGGATATAATCTCTGTCACAATTTAAACAAAAGCTCATACCCGTCCATTATGTACATTGAGTCGGTGAAAGTGAAATTCGAGGTGAAGAGCGAAAATGTAAGCTAATAGGAATGATCGTGCTCGGCTGCATGTGTGCACCAAGCAGAACCTATATCAAGCATCACTTGGTGAGCACAGGTATAGCTTGCTTCGCTAGGTTGAGAGGCAGGGTCTCCTTTGCTTCGGATGAAACGGCTTTGGCTGCCTTCTGTAGCCTTTCCGACTTCATTCTACGCAGGTATGCGAAAAGGACGATGAACAAAATCTCCATTCTATCTTATCATTAGCATCGTCACCTACTATTACACCGAAACCGACTTACCTCTCCTTTGTCATCATGAGCAAACCCTGTACGAGGATTCCCTTACTGATCTGCGGAGCAATACCTTTGAACAACGCGAAAGGCCCCTCATGCTCAATGATGTACGACATGACTTCAGTGAAGCTCTTAAAATGTCTGCCTTCCCGGGCTGGCGGTGGTCGCGACTGGAGGCCTACCTTGGCAACAATCAGCGGTTGTGTGGCTATGGTCGCCAGCGCCTTTGACGCGGCGCCCAAGACTAGAGAAGGATAAGCCAGGTACTCGTAATAGAGATTTTTATACTCAGCGCACAGAACGACTCCCATGGTTTTAAGTTGTTCCTTCCCGGGAAGAATAAATCTCTTAATCTCTGGTATGCACCGTAGGTGATCGCAGGATTCGCCACCAGTACCAAGCTTGCTTTCAGTCCCCTCCACAAACCTGCCCACCCATCCTCACTGTTGACCACCTCCCGACCAGTGTCTATCAGGCCCTTCTTATCGCCCTTTGGCTGCGTTTGCTGGCGCGTCGTGACCACGGACACTGGTATGGTGAATATCTGAGCGATAGCCCCAGCAAGAGCACCTAATGAGAGCTCTGTTGCGGTACTTGGAGGCTTGGAAATGCCTCGAGAGGATATGTAGAGTGTTCGGACAACAGAATACCAATAGAAATAGGCAAAATTCGTGGATGCGACCCCAATCAGAGATCCGTTGATCCCCGAGTAGAGCCCAAGGACCCCTTCGTCATCGACAATCTTGCGGATAGCATCGAGAGCTGATTTGTAATGGACACCATTGGTTGTAAGAGGGGTTGGATCTGATGATTTGCGTTTTACCTGGACCTGTAAGCGTGTCTTGATTCTGGTCCGCATTTTTAGCAAAAGCTCCTCCTAGCTACTCGACAACGGGAAGCTCAGCGTACACGTCGAGTGGATAGACAATTGCGTTGGCCAAGACAGCTCCAGTAGCTCCTGCCAATGCATTGCCCCATGGTGGCAACGGCGTTTGACCAGCTTTAGTAGCCATCACCAAAGAAAGAAGTTAAAGAAGGCGCAGGTCATGGAGATCTGCTGCGTGACGTACAAGCAATCACTTCCCAGTCTCGACCTGTGTTGAGACCTATTACTGGTGCAACAAAGCTACTCTGGCGTGAAGATAGCATGCGCAGGCAGGATCCGAACTTTGTTCATGTATTTGCAGCAAGCCCTTATTACGATAAAACCAATCTCCCCAGCTTCGGTCATTATCAAATTACGTTCAGCCGAGGTTGATGAAAAGGGCCTAGCGTCACTACCAATCATTGTTCACGACTGCTACTTCCATCTATCAGCTGTGCTTTAAAGCACTATCCTAATACTACAATTGCTGACGACTACTCCAATCCTTGGTGAGAAGGAATGATATGCTATGTGTAGACCGGCACATAGCCACAGGTCAACCAATCTCTCCGAGAGTGCAGCGACCTCTCCTTCCCAACATGACAGGCCAAACTGCCTCTCCACTTCAAAAATCAAGCGGAAAGGGAATGAGATCTGTTAGCGAATCCGTAAAAAAAGCGAACGAACTCAAGGAGCCCATATCGGAACGCAAATTGACCACTCGTGAGAAAATTATTCTCTTGGAAGCCTCCAAATTACACAGTGCTCGCTTTCCACCTTGGACCTCTCCTCCACTTCCTTCCGAATTCGAGCAAATGTCTGGCCAGCCTCATTTCATGTAGGTGTGAGCGGCAGTGAAATGCAATGCTGTATTGTTCGCGGTATCTAATCTGCTCAGAGACAATGCCAAGTTTCCCTTGTCAGCAGTACAGCTCGATGTTTTCGATGCGTGGCGAAGGCCAAATGAGCTTCTGTCCACATCTGGTCCTGCCCAGGCAAGGTTTTCGACTATGCTGGCTCATCATAGGATCGATCTCGTTCAGGATATCACCACGGACTGCTCCGTCGTTGCGAGTCTCTGCGCGGCTACTGCAAGAAGTGAGCGCGCAAATGCTGATGTAACGTCGCATTTCCTCAGTTGTATCATGTTTTCTTGGCTGATGGCATCCAAGATCATTACTCGCAATATCTACCCTTACAACATGGACTTGAAGCAACCAGTGATGTCGCCCAATGGAAAGTATATTCTTCGATTGCACTTCAATGGCTGCCCTCGAACCGTAACCATAGACGATCGTCTCCCCGTCTCCCGTACTTCCCGGGTGTTGCATGTTACTGATCGAAACAATCCTAGCTTGCTGTGGCCTGCCCTTGTTGAGAAAGCATACCTCAAAGTAAGGGGTGGCTACGATTTCCCGGGGAGCAATTCAGGAACGGATTTGTGGGTTCTAACAGGATGGATACCGGAGCAGATATTTCTACAAAGGTAGGATCACCATGCCCTTCTATTCCTCTGATCCATCGTTTGCGGAACGTCTATGCTGACAATAGTCCCTGCACTCCTAGTGATGACATAGCAGGCAATGCCCTTTGGCGCCGAACGTTCAGTGCTTTTCAATACGGCGATGTACTCATCACCTTAGGGACCGGCAAGTTGACACCAAACGAAGAAGAAGGCCTTGGCTTGGCTGGCGAGCATGACTATGCCGTGATTGATATGAAAGAGCTTGAAGGTCAACAGCTTTTCCTTGTGAAGAATCCTTGGTCCCAGGGAACTGTCTGGAAGGGCAATACTTATCGCAGCAATGCTATCGTAAAGGGCGCTGAAGGAAATCAAAGTATTTGCCTGCCTGATATGCAAACAACCAGCACAGTTGACACAGAGCCTCTTGCACCCGGTACATTTTGGATGGGTCTGAACGAGATATTCCAAAGCTTTGAGTCGATGTACCTCAACTGGAATCCCGGCTTGTTTTCTCACAGAGAAGACATCCACTTCAAATGGAACCTCGCTGGTTCTAGTAGTCCTGAAGGCTCACTTGTATCCAACCCGCAGTACGAGGTGCGCAGTAGGATTGGTGGTACTGTGTGGGTTCTTTTAAGCAGGCACTTTACTTCGAGGGATGACGATTCAGACAATGACCCGAACCCTTCTGTAAAAAGCGATACTGTTGACAACGGCTTTATTAGTTTGTATGCTTTCGACAGTAAGGGAGAAAGAGTCTACTTGAGTGACGAGGCCGCCGTGCATGGTCCATATGTTGACTCGCCTAATACTCTACTTAAGCTAGAGCTCTCCGCTGGGAGAGCTTCTACTGTTGTGGTTTCTGGACAGGGCCTTCCTCAATCAGTCAATACTTTCACTTTGTCTGCGTTCTCTCTTGGACCTTTGAGTTTAGTGGAAGCTCAAGACAGATACGCCCATACTGTATTGCAGCAGGGCGTGTGGACAACTTTGACCGCTGGAGGCAACGCAAGCAGCTCGTCATATCACACCAACCCTCAATTTAGTCTTCATTTAGCTGGGACTTCGAAAGTTGCAATCTTGCTCGAGAATTCCCATGAATGCTATCCTGTCCATGTCAAGCTGGTTTGGGCCAATGGGAAGCAGATCTGTTCTATCAAAACTCGAGACATCGTTGGAGACAGTGGTGAGTACAGGAAGGGGTACGCCTTTGCCGAGTTAAAGGACGTGCAAGCTGGGGTGTATACGATCGTCTGCTCGACTTTCGAGCAGGGCCAGCTGGGCAGGTTTACGTTGCGCGTCAGTACTATGTCAGCCTGCGCCGTCAACCAAATACCTGTAGCAACGGCTGGACGATTCGTTACTAGATTACAATCTGCCTTACTAGCACCCGGAAGTAAATACCTTTCGGCACCGCTAATATCTCACCGTCTGAATAGGATCTCCATCAGCGCTAAATCACGTGTAGAACATTCGAGATATAACAAAAGCGCCAGAGCACTCTTGAAAGTCAGGCTTTGTCACGGCGGACCACCACCAAAGAGAACAATCGCGGTCAGTGGGGACGATGAAATCCTTGATGGTCAAGGCGGAATTTGGATCCGTGATGTCGACATCGAACCCGGTATGTGTGAGGACAGAGGGCTCTGGCTTGTGCTGGAGCGTCTAGAATGCTCCATGCTTCAATTGGCTGAGTATGTAGACGTTGATATTTTCAGCGATGGGCCGATAAAAGTAGGGGACTGGACCTAGACTAATGGATCGGATAGCGGCTTCTTTGGGACAGAATCAACGTTTTCAAAAGGTTCCCATCGAGCGTGAGTACGAGTACAATGTGTCGGATGAAGCAGCATAGATCGAGCAGGACGGGGAACACCGTCATGCTCGTTGCGGTACTCAAGAACGTCCACTCGGTCGGTTGACCTGGAGCCAGGAAGCAAAGGAAGTTGATAGTATTCACGGTAGCTATGCTGTTGGTGGAGTCATCATGATCACTGAGAAGGCATAGTAGTTAAGGAGGCAGTAGGAACTGATTGGTCATCATGTAATGATGTTGGTTGATTTCGATGCTCTGTCGGGGTTACCGACGGCCTGAGCAGAAATTAAGGTAGCTAATGTCAAGAGCAAAAATGCCCTGGATAATTATAATTAGCGTATACCTTATGCAAGGTGGTTGATATAGTACCTGACATAAAGTACTTCGTACTTTACCACGTAAGGTATTCCGGTGCATGGATGTTGACGTTTGTTTCAGCCTTGTGCGCTTAGCGAGACGTTGTTCTGAAGTGTAAAGTACCTATCTATCTTACTTCGTAGGTAAGGTACTTTGTACCTTATAGGGCGGGGCATGTGCTGAGATGGTAAAATGACAGGGCTGATGCCAGATCTAGCTTAAGCGGTCATTTAGGTGTTACCTTACTTTCCTAACCAACTTATTTCCAGAGTTCTACAGGGATAAACGCAGTCATACTTGGCGGCATCTCGGCTGAGCTGAACTTCTTCACAGTCCCATTACTCGCACCAATGACCACGTATACTCACATGAATTCACTAACCATCCTCCTAACACAGATTGGTCAGCTGAGAGAACCGATTGGGGGTATTACCATGAGAATGATGAGATGGAAGGGAACAAGAACTATCTTCAGTACTTGCCTGAGGCATTGGGCTCGGTTTATTGGGTCCGAATGTGGTTCCCGCTACAAAGCACCCCTTGGACGCCTGATCACACCTTCCACAAGGGCAAGATGTCAGAAAGGCCAAATGAGATGATGCCACGCCATCTAACTTACTCTTTGCCTAACGCCGTAGGCCACTCGCTTAACGCATGCGTGATTGCGCTTTCCTCTCTGGCCTACGCCGCTATGCCAAAATAGCATATCCGCTACTAAGCAGTTGGCACTAAGGTATTACCTCAGGCCATGGCATTGTCATCAAAGCGCGCAGAGATGCGACTTCAAACACTAAAGGATCTTACCGAGGCTGGGCCGTGAAAAGGCTTTTGCTGGGTTGAAACAAATCCATGTGCCTGGTACGGCTGCCCTTCGTCCTCGACCTTCTGCTCAACCTCTAGCTCCGAGATGCTTCGTCGAATCAGAGCTATATTCGCTCATTTTTGATGCCCCAGGCCTTCCACCCGCAACGTGCTTGTGAATTTTAACAACGCTCTATGTTTCATAGCTTCCAGTCTCAAGCATATCTCGTGCTTACGTTACTCTCCGACGGTCTCCAAAGGCCTCAAGTCATTTCCGACGCCTTACTCATCCTATAAATTTAATTTTCCTACTCCAATCTTTGCATATTCCTCCCAGCTTCTTCTCAGCTAGTGCACTAAACCGGTCCGGTCAGCTGGTGCCCGGTTAATTATAGTAATAATGATGCCTATGCCGTTGATCTAGCAAGAATTTGAAAGTTTCCATCTGGGTCTGGAGCAAAAAGACAGCCCCCTGGAGTTAGTTTGCCCAGCGAGGCACAAGAATCAACTGAGGAAACGCCAAGTTTATACCGGGGTCGCGGCAAGAGCTTGCAACATTGGCCAATGATTGGTTATTCACGCACCCTTCCCTACAATTATGCTGGCTTTGCCGTCTGTAGCAACGCCACCGCACCTCGTCATTGTAGTAAAGTCATCCTCTTGGCCACCTCCGCCTTGCATATCACGCTTCGCCCGTAAATGTGCTAATGACCGTCCATTGACAACCCCTGGCATAGTCGCGGTCAATGTAAGTCGTGCCATACTGGCTGATAGAGCCTTAAGTGAGTCGTCCTATCTGTCAGAGCTGGAAATCTATTAGAAGTCTGTTTTGCTGACTAGTTGTGGGGTCTATCTAAGCTTAAGCCTTGAAAGATCCCCAGGCATAGATACTGTATCAGAGTAAGCAAAGGTGTAGCTCTCGAACTATAGCCGTGAGTAACCCTGTATGTATGAATGCTACGCTCCTCTGCCTCTCCCGTCGTAGCCATCTCGCCTACTTTCTATATGTCGAATACCCCCGTGTTAAAATACCACCCATACCATATTGGCTGAAGGGCGCAGACCTGTACCAGGCTATATTCCATATCTTATATATGTCACCGTCTCGAGGATCTCCTCTTCTATCCATTTGATCAATACTCGGCCTTCTGCGGCCATCGGTATCACTACAACCGACGTCCACCATCACCAACCCTCTATTTCTATTGTCTTCATTGTCCAGGTCTTTTATTTTTTTTTAATAGCATATCCCTACAGATCCAGGACTGACGGTCGCAACAAATGTCAGGTTTCCTCTCAAGGGAAGCTGAGGAGGTTTTGCCAGCTGAGGCAGACAATTCCCGTATTTCTATCCGGACTGACCCTTGCAGTTCACCATACCAACAGCAGTGGACGACTTCTCTACATTCAGCCATGAATGCAAGACAGTCACAGCCTTCTCCATATATCTCTTCAACACCTACTCAGTACGTGTCCTGGCCATCCCTTGACTCCAACGCCTTTCCCAGAGGCCAGGATGCCCCACCGGCCCCACATGTAGTACGAGTACCGTCCTCACCCTATCCAAGCGATCAGCATTGGCCAAGTATTTCATGGTCAACTCTGCACCCAGACGTCGAGGTACTCTCCAACTCGCGCTCGGTGTCTTCGAATCCAGCAGACTTACAAAATTTTGGCCTCCCCTCCCAGATGGGAGAAGCTGGCGCTGCGCTTATCCTAATTGTACTTCCCAAGCCGAATTTACTAGGGGTTGTGACTTGCGCAAGCATTATCGGCGCCATACCAAGTCTCTCTTTTGCCGCCACCAGGAGTGTCCCCAATCTAGGGAGGGTGGATTTTCATCACGCAAAGATAGAGACCGGCATGAGTCAAAGGTATTCACCGTTCATTCGTGATCTATGCTCATTTTCGCTGACTAGTCGCATCAAGCACAAGCCAGGTGTTCCATGTACGCACAACGAGTGCGAAAGGGTCTTCAGTCGAGTCGATAACATGAAAGACCATGTGCGAAGGATTCATCGAAAAGCTTCTTAAGGGCCCAATTGTACCATTGTCTACATTAGGTTTTCGACGCAGCCAATTTGGAAGGGTTCGAACAATCTATCTATTCTGCAGTACTAGTACTCAGAGTTTCATAGCACTCCAACCTACCGATTCTCGTCTTTGACCCCATGTCTTGAGGAAAGGAGGTGTAATACTTGTATCATTGGCTAGGACTCTGATTGTCTCTTCCTGAGCAACGGCTGTAGAACCCTCTGGTGGATGAATTGCGGGCGTCTCTTTCTGTTATTTCGCTTCAAGTATTACATCCTGCATTGGAGTTAACCAGACAAGAGGGTTCCAATCAAGGCGTCTACTGGCTTCCACCACGTGATTGCGGAGAATGTCTTACTGCGGCACTCTGCACTCCATAGAACCCTATTCGATCGTTCCAGGTCTCTTCTCAAGTATGTGCTTTTACTTGAAGTGGGGCGGATATCTTCAACCTCCTCAAGGCTATTCATCGACCTGGGCTTGGCACCGCAAACCGAGTGCATTTTGCTTCATTAAGTCCACCTAGATGGGTTTCTCTTCGATTCGAAACCCTCCAGCCACCCGCCTTATTGCGGACCGCATAGGAGTAAATAGCTCTGTCGACCCAGTCGCTGGAATAATGTGTCGCAGGGCGTCAACCTCCACATGGCCGTAACTCCCTTGCTACTTTTCTCGAGTCGAGTCTTTTATCTTCAGAGGACCGCACTCTAAGCCTGGTCTTGACTTTTCCCGATCGCAGTGAGGCTGTCAAACCTTTCCGCTGCAAGCACCATCGCCCGCAAAAGAGAATGAAAGGTAACTTGACTCGGGAACGAGGCTATTCACATGCCCGACGACAGGGCCGCAGAGGAACCATTGAATTGAGAAGCTGAGATTAAGGTATTCGACAAGCCTATGCGCTTAGAATTACTCTAGTGCGACACAGGTGCCTGGCTACCAACTTTCGTCAATGAAGTAGTTGCCTTCGAATCTCATCGACAAGAAAGCGAGCAAGTCAGGGACGAGGACTTTACAAGCATCTGGTTTGTCATGTATATGGTACAGGGAGTGTAGGGCCTCAGAAAAATACTGGCAGCTGTCAGTATGCCAGACTGCCGTACGGTTCGGTATTGTACACGGGAGTCTTCAGTGATATTGTTTTATATATGCAAAAGAACTGCATGCAGTTATGTACTCTTCCCCGTCTGCCTGGGTATCGTCCGCGTATACTCCGTGCACCTGATCGCCTTGCTAGGAATACACGTAGCAGAAAATCATGTCAGCTCCCAAGGCGCCTTCGTCTGCCCCGGCTACCGCCTTCACATCTCTGCGCAAGTACTTCGCGTAGCTGAGGGTCGTTTGTGTCTTTATCCATGTGGTTTACGCGAACGTGTCTTAAAGGGAAGGATTAGCCTCATTCTTAGTGTTGACATCAATAGACTTTGGGACGATACCTCTGCAAATTGTCTGGTCTTGGATATTTATGCTCTCTTTCGGGACAAAATGGACAGATATACCCCGGTGATTCATGAACCAGCCCATGCCGTATCATCTCATTTTTCCGTTTGAACCCTTTGCCACCTTCAGACCTAGCACAACCCGGGACTGGGCAGTAGTGGGGTCGATTTTGAGAATGTACATTTGCATGAGAGCTGGAAGCGTCCAGTCAGTGATGCTCGCTATAAGAACAATCGCCCAACTCACTTCAGGAGATACTGTGTCTGAAAAGCTGGAGCCGTACATCCCGCATGTTCGCACTTGAAAGCCCCAATCATCAACGGTCCCCCAGCCATACCTGATAATGGTGGGAGAATCGGCCGGCTTTGGTCTATATCCGGGTGATGAGATTGGGGTGAAGGTGCGGTACTGAAGCTACTTGTGCTCAAGTGACTCTCTGCCGACTGGGGCGTTAGCTCTTCGCTTTGTGGGGTCCTTACGCCAGGATAATATTGGAGGTGAACAGGCTTCCCGGGCGGAGACATATTAGCAGAGTCCCTCGGTGAAGCATCACTGTAAGCAGGGGATGGTTGGCCGTGTGGATGATGTTGATTGAAATGACCGTTGATTCGAGTCTGTGGACTGGGATACTGAACTGGTCTTGGCGCAATAGAGTTTGTTGGAGGCGAGTTCACGATGCCGTTGCTGAGAGGGAAAGGCGGACGATTGATTACATGAGGCGGATTCTCCTTAGGGGATCGGCCATCCAGCAATGGCTCCAGTTGAATGGCCCTCAAAGACGGCAGGCTGTGTTGACCGTTGGGCGATTTAGAGGTGCTCGATGGTGGAGATCGCTGCATTGCAGGCAGAGTTTCCGTAGGAGACCGCTCTGAGTTTGGGATGGTGAATCTCCGTAGCATTGGCGAGATTGCAGCAGAGTCAGAATCTCTTTTCCTGTAAGAGCTTCCTGACGGCGAGCGACCTGCATTGGACCCATGTTTAGTCCCTTTGGGGGAACCGGCTTTAGCGAATGGTGAAGACTGGCGGTATTCCGTCTTCACTAAGAGCACATCGTTTGGCTCTGGGAGACTTGTTCTCGTGAAAATTTTGGGACGCGTTGGGCGTGGATGCTCGTTCCTTGAGGTATCATGCCCATTGTTTCGTAGAGCGTTTTCTGCTAGGTGGACAAGGTCAATGTTCTTTTCGTAAACTGGTTGGTTATCATCTGCTTGTTCCTTTCCATCCACGTCCATTGGGTCGTCGACGTCGCTGTCGTCGAACTGAGGCAAGGGTACCTCGCCTACTTTGGTCGCTAGATCTGGATAATTCAGCCCTCCCATAAAACCAATGAGTACGGTGTCCCCTTGCGAGGCTTGCGCTTTCGGACGACGCTTTTTGCCCTTAGAATTCAAATTTGATGACCTACTCAAACGCTCAGGAGTTGGAGACCTTTCGGGAGGCGGTAAGTAGTCAGGCGATGGCGAGGGTTTGAGATTGACTATTTGAGGCACCAGCGGAGGAGATCGTTGAATCAGGCCGTCATCCGAGTCGTACGTTTCCGCCGCCAGTTTGAAGCCGTCAGGGCGTCCCCCCCACTTCTAGAGTAGACGATGGGGACAAGCCTGCTTATTGAAGACTGCCATGGGACAGGCTGTACAGTGCGTAAACCACTAAGCAGGCAAGGTAGCCTGGATGCATTGTCGTTAGATACTAATCTTATTCCACAACAGATGGCATCTGACCGGCAGTGACCAAGATCCCCGAAGGGAGAGCTTTTTTGTTCTTCAGCAGGTTACAGAGGATTTGTTTACATTGAGAAGAAAGACAAAGGAGTCTTGGAAGACGTACTTTGAGGTTGTAGACGGACGGGATTGACCGGTAAAATGGACACTAAGACGGAGAGCCTCTGGGGCTGAGAAGGCTATTCTTTTCCTCTTCCTTTCCCGGCGAGACGAAGGCGAAAAACAGGTGGAAAGGGTAGAGATTTTAGAACATAGAGGGAACTTGGAAGGGGAGAATGCCAGACCGGGGGCCGGCCGTAACGGTCGCAAGTAGTGATTATGGTGCAACAAGAGGGCTGTGCACATGAAGAGGAATGCTGACGGCTCACACTAAAACCCCGAGTTTTACGGCATAGGTCAGATGGGGGGCCATGCAATGCGGACGGTGGGCCGTGGACTCTGCACTGCTGTTGAACTGTGCAACTTGTTTTGGGGAGGGGAGTGTGAGTGTGTGTGTGTGTGTGCGGCCTGAGGACTGAGGAAGGAGGATGGATGAGTTTTTGGGAATTGGTGTTAAGAAATCATGCAGGCTTTTTGGGATTGACACTTGACAACGGGCACGAATCCTCTGTTGTCCAAGGGGATACTACTCTATGTTTTGGCACCACCTCTGGATGCTTAGCTCGCAAAAGATTGCCCTCGGAGCGAAGAGATAGGCCTTAATTGCTGGGGCCTGTTTGGGCACACCCCACCCGGGTTTATATTTAATTAAGCGTAGTCCGTACCTCAGGTAGACTTCCTTTCCCCCCTCCTCCCCCCAACCCCCTCCCTCCTCTCCCTTCTCACCCACATCCTTCCACGTCCTCTGGTTCGCCCTCAGTATGATTCAGTAGAAGTACTTCTAATGCTTCAAGGATTAAATCTCACGCCTCCGCTCTACACCTTCCCATACCTGACTGGTAGCCTGCGGCTGAAAAGTTTAAAGGTGGCATACTTGCATTCAAGCTTGCCTGCTTACGGTCAATGTGCCGCACATTTCTACTTCTACCATCATTCAAGCTGGGCGAATTTCCATCCATTATTAGTCAAGACTTACAAAAGATAGAGCGATTCAGTACGATTTGGAATCTCGCTACTCTCCCTTTCGGTGTGCAATTTGTAGAGCATCCACAGTCAGAGCTGCGTTAGTCACCACTGACAGCCGCCCAGCCCGGAGAAAGGACGTACCAACAGTTAACGATTTCGCTTTGATACTTAACCCACGATACTGGGTCAAATAATCTAGGTTCCTTCAAAGTGCGTGCCTGCTACGGTCTGCGATATAACTTCTAGATCGTCCAGTGCTTTCTAGAAGAGCCTCTAGCACTTACTCTCTCACCTGCAGATCTAGCGTGGTGAAAGGAGTGGCTCAGATGCAGCTACTCTGCGAGGAAGCTGTGGCTCGCCAATGTTGACTGCAATAGGCTTGAAGCCTCGCGTCGAACCTCCTTCTACAATTTTGCCATATTCTTGGCAGCTTTCTCTTTCCATCGTTCAATCAGGCCCCATGAAAAGTCTCCATATGGTCCCATTAAATCTCCAATCTCTTTTGCCTTTTCGCTACTGGCCTGTCGCTGCGCATACCTAGCTGCAATACCTTGCATGATTACACTATTGCGGAATGCGGCGAATGCATCTCCCCAGTCCAACTCCGAGCTCGGATCCCAGCCCGCGACCTCGGTGTACCATCGCACGCACTGGGAGCGCGAAGGCAGCCCAGGAGTATATGCAGAAGGACAGAACGCGGGATTCGTGCGGGCAGAGAGCGCATCATTAGGAGGATGGTTGGCGAAACTGTACGGGCTGAGAAGGTTCGAAAGGTCTGACAAAGGATGGCCAATGGTAGACATTTCCCAGCTAATGGCGTGATCAGCCCATCGAAGCCCAGCCAACCTTACCACGAAACTGGTGGCGTCATGAGCCTTGAGGCAGTCACTTACTCAAGAATGCCTATCACCCGGGGTTCTGTCTGGTGATAGACAAGGTTGTCGATCTTGTAGTCGCCGTGGATCAATGAGCCTCGATCTTGCGGCTGGGTTTTTGAATCTCGGAGGAATTCCACTACGTCTTCATAGTGCGGAGTCTTGCCAACTGGAATTTTGGTCTCGACATCGACCGCTTGGGCTTGTGCCGCAGAGATGGTGCTGAGGGTCTTGATTTGGCGGTTGTAGAAGCCCGAGGGCTTACCAAAGCTCGGGAGGCCGACAGAAGAAGGAGAAATACGGTGAAGCTTCGCAAGTGTCGTCACAGCATCCCGCCACCTGGACACGATGAGCATGGCAGAAGAGAGTACGGTGTGACTGACTCACATTCCGTTCCTTTCCTCCGGACTGACGTCTGGAAATGATGCATCCTCGAATATACGTCCATCCAGAAATTCCATGACATAGAAAGCAGTACCGATCACCTCTGTGTCCTCGCACAGCCAGTAAGCTTTGGGAACCGGTACATCTGTGCTCTCTAAAGCGTGGATGATGCTGTACTCGCGTTCGACCTGATGTGCGGTCTTGGAGAGCAGCTTGCCAGGTGGCTTCTTTCGTAACACATATTTCCTTTCGTCGGCGGCGCTGAGCTGATAAGTAGGATTTGATTGACCGAAGCCAAACTAAGACATATGTTAGTCAATGCTTCTCTTTGTAGGAAGTTGACGAGAAAGTACCTGCTTAAGGTCAAGGGGCAATTTAATATAAGGTACATTCATCTCCAAGTAAGTAGACAGCGAAGCGACATTTATTGGCTGCCGAACGATACCGGCCATGCTGTTGTGTATATGGTTGATGAAAACATCTCGTGGTCTCCCCTCAAACACTTGAAGGCGGATAGCCCATAGGAAGGCCGAGGTTGAAGTCGGTATCGGAATGTCGGGGATTTAATCGCTAAAATACCTACCAAGTACTACCCTTAAGGTACTCTCACCTAAGAGGGGACTGTCGGAGATCATCGCTACCTGATTCTCTGTAATTTACTTTACGTTACCTAAGGTACCTAGTAAGCATTAGATATCTGTGATCCAAGGTACGAGGGTAGTGTACAGCCAAGTCCAAGATGCCCACATTGCGCTTGGGAAAAGGAACACAAGCACTTTGCTATGCTTCTACGAGCCATCTCAAGAGTGTCCGCAGGCTATGCCACCCATTTGCTCCACTGCCAGTACCATGACATCCAAACGGCGTAGAGTACATCGGGCTAGCGAGGGGCGCCTAGGTACGGTAGTGTCCGACCGACCTTGAGGTACTCCGTACTAGAAGCTGAGACGCGTCGAACAAATTTCTCAGTTTTGCATCAAATTAAGTCGTCCTATTGTTCCTCTTTCTCCTCGAAACCACCTTATGAATATACCTTTCATTGTCAACTGCAGACGTTGCTGGTTCGCAGAGTCGCATTTGAAACGCTAAGGATCCTCTCGTCGCAGCATGCCGCTGTTCAAAGTGCAGGCGCCGCGCGCAACGTGAAGCATGCTGGTTTCTGTGAATGCCTGCGCCAACCATGGAATCCGTCATCTCTGAAGATTCACCCACTGCACACTACCTTGAGGGTATGTCACTCTAAATGTCTATGGCGCCTGGTAGCTAACATTGATCAAGGCGAAGGCCAGTGCAACCAAGAATGGGTTTCAGCAAAAACAACCAACGAACCAACACCACAAGCGGAGGCAGCATCCTATGCCCCACAGGGTCTGCCAAACCGGCATCAAAAGTTGCGGAAGAGACCCTCACACATACTCACTCTGGAGACTCCTCTAACGAAGGGCGCTGTAGCCCGCTTCCACAACACCTGCTCGGTAAGACACAGAGGACCCATCATCAGACCGATTCTTGCGCTTACAGTATCTGCATATAGGCTGCCGTTCACAGCCGGCTTGGTTGGACCGAGAATGCACTCTTCCTTGAACAATTCCGATACATCATAGTCGCATCTCAGCTGCTCAATGAACACTCAAATCCCAAGACGTACAGACGTCAAACATTCCCACCCCCCACTGGAGACGGTTCGCCGCATTGGAGACAAGATCAAAATTTTGTACCCAGTAGATTAGGTCTTTCACTAACCGGCGCAACCGCCTTCGCTTTTGCATGGTCCGTACGTTGGTTACAGAGTAAAGCCACTGTACCATACGACCCGTCACATATATGCCTGTTTGTGTCAGCTATGTTCGCTATCGCTTCGACTTTGTACTATTACTTTCGACGACAATGGCTGCATTACTTGCGTGTCCAAGCTATTGAGAGCGCCTCTTCCCTGACAACTAATGCACAAGATTTTGACGCGGCAGCTTTTGCAGGGATCACTCTCATACAAGAAGTAGAGCTGGTATCTCGCGGTTACAATATGTGCGTTAATGGGACCTCCTATTGAACAACGGCTAATGATATCGATATAGAAGTAATCCACTACCTCCTATCTCTCGTATCGAAGAAAAGAGCCAAATTAAGCGATGCGCACGCTTGCGGCGAACTATACACAGAACTCTAATCTCGATGTTCTCTCCTTATTACCGTCTGTACCGGACTCTAAAGCCATTTGCCGCTGCACTCGACTTGGAAAAGTATTACGACATTTACGAGATCAGCCGGATGGATTTGGAGGGTGCAGAGCTAGTTGCGAATGTAGAACCAGCCGAAATTGCAGACGCAGACACTCTCCATGATCTCAAGGTTGGCTTGCAAAAGCTTCATATTCTAAGGAAGCTCGTGCTATGTACTCTTTTAGCTCTGGACGCCGACGGTAGCAAGTCGGACTTTCGGAGGTGGTCAGTCGCAGTGGAGATGATGTGCAGTTTTACTTCACTCACCGTTCATATGATATCAAATATCGATGAGGTGATGGGAGAAGAGGAAGGTAAGCCAAAACAATTCTGTTCGGTGATGCCAAACATTGACCAGGCACTCGTTAGACTTCTCCACGCCGCCTACTCCGAAGGTACCGTTGACTCCCGGTGGTGAACGCATGCGAAGCCAAATGCGACAATTAGGCAACCTGTCTCAGGGTATCCGTGGCCTCCAGGCGAAGATTCGGCTAATCCGAGACGAGTCTGACAAAGCTCTGGAGCGTTCGGACGAACTCCCAAAATCCAGCGCAAATCTGCTGGCGCATTATGACTCGATTGGTGCTGATCTGAAAGATCTAATGCAGGAATGGGGCGAGGGAAGAACGGCTTTAGCCACGAATCTCGAGAAAAAGGAACATAAGAGATCCTTATCATCCACCAGCAATGTACTTCCAGCCTCCCCTGCGATCAGCCTTTCCGGGACCACGGCTGTCGGAGGAAGCCCCAATGATGCTCTACAGGCCCTCAACGGGTTCTCAAAGCCTCCTCGGTCACGGTCCAGCACACTGACGAGTAGCTCGAGTGAAGAGCTCTTCGAGGCGGTTGCTTTACCAAGATCCAGGAGTACTTTGACGAGAGAACAAAGGATTGCCAAAACGAAGGAGGAACTCGTGAGGCAGACGATTGTGAAAGAGAAGGCAAATGCCAATACGCATATGCTCAAAGAGCTGGAGACCGTCATCAAGCTACGCCCAAGGGGACGCACGACAGGACGACTAGGTATCATATGAAAACACGAGTGTGGTACTTGATTCCCTCTCGCAAGAATGGCGGGTGCTTTCCGCTTTGCTCACTATGGCTGATTCGATAAATATGATTGCATTGGCAGGAGCGACAGTTGGAACGATTGATACCCCCGAATATAATTGGCCGGAAGACAACTTGTATGAACGATGAAGCTACGTTGATGTAGATACAAAGCAATGAAAGAACCGCAAAAGTCCCACTACTGAAGTACCATGCCGCGGTTACAGACGAGGAGCAGGTAGATGTAGGTACGGATTATGATATGATATGATAAGAACCGACATTATTCTAGTACTTTATCGATAAGCGATCGAAATAGTCCCGCTTTCTACTTTTACTCCAGACTCGTCTTTGCTTCTTCCCTTGCTCTTACTTCCCTCTCCTCTTCTTCCACCATGTCTTTAGAGCCTGTAGTACCAGAAACGCGGGTATTGGCTATTGCCAGTCATGTAGGGACGCCACTGCACAATCATGCCAGCGGTGCATATGGCTGACACATCTTATCAAGGTTGTCTATGGGTAAGCCCCTAATTGCACCATCAGTCACCTTGCTACCCCAAAGGCAAGCCTGACAGGATACAGGTATGTCGGCAACAAGATGGCTGCATTCGTCATGCAGGCTATGGGTTGCGACGTCGCTGCCCTCAATACCGTGCAGTTCAGTAGGCGGACCCAAGCAATTGACCTTCGAAACCCCTCCCTCAATGGGGCTCCAATCTGCTCTTTCGCTGTTACTAAATACGCTTCAGGCAATCACACCGGTTACAAGCAGTTCAAAGGCACCAAGACATCTGCAGAAGAAATATCCCAACTTTATGCTGGACTCAAACAAAGTTACCTCACCGAGTTCGATGTCATGCTTACAGGCTATGCCCCCAGCGCGGAAGCCGTAGAAGCTATTGGCGCCATCGCCAGGGATCTGAAGCTTCGACGGTCAACAAAGGCGGGGACTATTTTCTGGGGTATTGAAGCTCTCTAAAAACCATAGATCCAGCTCACTCAAAGTTGGCAGTACTCGATCCTGTCATGGGCGACCAAGGACGGCTTTACGTTAGTGAGGACGTTGTACCCGCGTACAGAAATCTGCTGCGGGACGCCGACCTGATCCTGCCTAACCAATTTGAAGCAGAGTAAGGCATCCTCCAACGGACAGCGCAAATTCAGATCTAAATCATAATCCAATAGGCTCCTCTCCGAGATCAAAATCACATCCCTATCCAGCCTCCAAGACGCTCTTACAAAACTCCACAAGACTCACCGCATTCCGCACGTAATCATCACTTCCGTCCGACTCTCAGATTCAGCATCAACAATGTCTGTCATCGGCTCTACCGCCCGAGCCGACTTTTCTCCTCGTATCTTCAAAATTGATGTGCCGGCTATAGCCTGCTTCTTTAGTGGGACAGGTGACATGTTCGCTGCGCTGACTGTAGTTCGGCTTCGTGAAGCTGTAACTGAAGCTAATTTGAGCGGCACCAAAAGCTGGGTTCCAGCAAATAACGTTAAAGCCACAGATCTACCGCTGGCAAAAGCAGCGGAGAAAGTCATAGGGAGTATGCATGCTATTTTAATGAAGACAAAGGAGGCCAGGGACCAAGAATTGGAAGGAATGGGTGGACCGCTAGATGTTATGGAAAAGGAAAAGGATAGCGAAAAGAGGTTGGTTTTACGGCGTACAAAGGCAGCTGAGGTGAGAGTAGTGAGATGTTTGGAAGACTTGAGATCGCCGCGTATAGACTGGAGAGCAAAAGCTCTAGCTGAAGACGAGGATTCCGAGGGCAAAAGTGGTCAGACAACGGAGGAAGCAGGTGCTAGAGGAAGGGAAGGCCTCGGCTTACAACACCTGGCGGGTCTGAAATTAGAGCAAGAAAATAGTGCTGTGTAAGAGAAGATATGGGGATCGACGGATTCCGACGAAAGGGTCATCATTCCTACCCAGTACTGCCAAACCCTCCCGCACCCCTGATACTCTCCTCCAGCTCTTCTACAACAAGAATCGCAGGCGTGTAGATTCGCTCAATTACGAGCTGGGCTACCCGATCTCCTTCCTTAATCTCAAAATCTACCTCGGAATGGTTGAACAGAAGCACTTTGACCTGCCCTCTGTAATCCGAATCAATGACACCCGCTCCTGTATCTATAAAATGCTTGACTGCCAAGCCCGAGCGCGGTGCTATTCTGCCGTCTGCCGTGCTCATTGTCAGCGAGTGCACATCCCATCTTAATTGGTGGTGGGCAACTTACAGCACCCTTCGCCAACGGCAATGCTGATGTCCGTATCGACCAATCCTTTGCCCCTCTTCGGAATCACACACTCTTTGGCACTGTATATGTCGTAACCGGCGGCGAAAGCACTTCCTCTCGTGGGAGTTTTGGCATGTGCTGACAGCTTCTTCACCAGCAGTGGAGGAGACGTCGAGAGAGGTGGTGGTGGTGGTGGTGGGGCAGCATTGTTGGCCGGCGCTTTTTGAATCGACGAAGACATGTCTGTTTTGGAACGTTTAGGCAACGGGGAAGTTGGTAAAGATGGGGGCTCATGCACTGGTATCGGAGGTGTAGGCATTGTGCGTGTGAGAAAAAGATGGAGACGCGCTCACGCGTTCACTATAGCTGACTGGCCCTACTCGTATTCCCTGGGATATGCAACATTAGGGCTAGGGCTAGATTAGAATTTCAACGCTTTTTCAATTTATCTTGGTATATCCATCTATATAGAACATTCTAATTAATATTCTAGATTTCTATATACTCTATACTTATTATTAATAAAAATAAAATTATATTATACTAAGATATATCGAGTTTAATACGATATTGAAGTTATGATGATAACAACCCTAGCCCTAACTTTACTATCAGGGTTAGAAATATATCCGAGCCCTAGCCCTAATGTTGCATATCCCAGGGAGTTGCATATCCCAGGGAATACGAGTAAGCCCTATCTTAATCCACGCGTGCACGTACAGTGGTACCTAGGTACCTAGTGCTCTTCTCCTAACAACTCGATTGCATCCTAAGATCGCATATTGTGTTACAGCTCTAAAACACCTTCTAGAGTCCGGCGGCCCTCTTGCTTAATGTAATGACGATAGATAAAAAGCCTACTAAATGCCACTACCTTTAGACCACCCTTATTTCACTGTAGCCAAAGATGATCAGCAGCGCATGAATGACTTCTGTGCATTGCGTGAGTCTGGGGGAGTCTGGGGAGAGGATTTGCTAAAGGTGACGGGCAGGATGATTGCCGCAAACTGAAAATAAGGGAAACACGTGATTAAAGGAAGTAACGGGCGAGACAGAAGTTGAGTGCCACGAAAACGCACACATCTAATGAGCATGTGATCGAGCATAAGAACTTTCTTTGGATCTGCCGTCAAGCGACAAAAACTCACTGAACATATTGAAATCGCTGACAGCGTCCACCATGTCCACCATGTTTCACCATAATCCTAGCATAGCAAAACATCGACGTAGAGATAGCCCATACCCCCATGCCCTTGACCTGTAATCCACCGCCATCGTCGCCGACCGTAGGGTGGTTGCGGAGAAGGAGGAAGGTGAGGCATCAGAGCGACGAGAAGAGGGTAGCAATATCGATCGCTGAAGTTATGCAGGTGTATGGCTAGCGCTTCGTGATATCGATCGTGGTGGTAGCGTAAATGGTGAATGGGATCTATCTTCGCCCGAACCTGCTGCACACGGAGAGCTTGTGTTGGTACATTACTTCTTCTTTTGCTTCCTTGGAGGAGTTACAGGCCGGCCAGTGCTCATGCCACCGTAGACGTACTTTTGTTTCTTCTCCGCTGGCTTTAAGATCTGCAAATAGAACAAAACATTAGTTCTCACTTTTCTTCAATTCATGGCAGCCAACTGTGGATGACGTAGTGAACCCGTACTTAGCAAGCACATTAGGCAGATTGGCTTACCTGGAACGAACACAACAAACTCTCGTCCACACTCATCATAGCGCCTGCATTGTCAAATTCTCCACAGTAATTCGGCGCACTGAATAGTGTGACCAATTGCCGTTTCGAGAAGAATTCGTAACCATCCTCAACAACTTGATGCGCGCGGCAGATAAGGTCCATATCATGCTTCTGTAGAAAACGAGAAACGACATCAGGACCGAAAGTGAATGAGACACCACGATCATTTTCACTCCACCCAGTGATATCTTTGTCAGGATCTGACCAAAGCAGATCGCACAACAGACCGCAGTCTGGTATCTACGCCAGTTAGCGGGTAACCATACAGGCAAAGCCCGGGCTCTTTGAGCATCGTAGTCTCTTGAGGAAACTAAACCACTACTTACATCTGTAGGTCGCATTACACGACGGATCTGTTCCATGGAATTCAGATCAGGGCTTAGGCCCCCATGCATTGTGAAAATTTTTTCGTCGATGATTGCTGCAATCGGCAAGCAGTTGAAGCAGTCGGTGAAAGTCTTCCACAGCTTGATGTTGTACCTCCTCTTGCATTCATCGTAGAATCCGTATATGCGGTTGATTGATGCGCACTCGTGGTTCCCACGCAGGATGAAGAAATTCTCTGGATACTTGATCTTGTAGGCGAGAAGCAAGCAAATGGTTTCAAGGGATTGCTTGCCTCGGTCGACGTAGTCCCCAAGGAAAAGGTAATTTGCTTCGGGTGGGAATCCTCCGTATTCAAAGAGGCGGAGAAGGTCGTAATACTGGCCATGAATATCACCACAAATCTGCGACAAGAAAAGCAACGTGTCAGTGTTGGGCTCGAACGCTAAAATAGACTTTTGTAAGCCGCAATGTTGAAGAGGTAGACATACCTTAATCGGAGCTTCCAGTTCCAACAGTATCGGCTGCGAGATGAATATCTCGCGGGCTTTCTGGCAAAGGTGACGGATTTCTGCTTCAAGGAGCTGGACCTGCTTCCCGGGTCGACTACCTCTTACTTCGAGCAGCCTATCGATGATGGAATCCAGATCCACATCATTTTGATCCGCCATGCTGTGGTCCCAACTTGGGGCGAGTGGGTGGGGGGCGGCGGCTGCTTAACCGAGCTCAGGGCAGCGATAGGAGCGACACAAATTCGTCCTGTCACGTTTCGGGTTACGGAACTCGAAGATGCTACTTTCAGTTTACAGCGTCAGCCAGCCTGATAGGAACCTGCCAGTACAGACTCGCATCAAACGCGCTCACGGAGCATAGACCGTGGGCTTCAGGTCACGCTTCTTATATCTCCACTCACGTTAAATGTACTCTAGTGCAGGCGGTGAATAGCCCCCTTGGGATACTGCGCGTCAAAAGCGAAAGCGACTACACCCTATCCCCACCGTGATGTTCTGAAGACTCGATGTTTTCTGATTTTGAAGGATTATCACTACCCGGGTGACAATGACAAGAGCACGAATATGTTGAGGTAGACAGTCGGTGACGTCGGTATCACGTTGAATTTGTTCGCGGGTTCTGTTGCTGAAGTTTTCGGCTTGTTGTTGGATATCGTAAAGCGGCGTCTTGGACACGCTAAGGAGGTGGTTGTCACTATGTAGAGAGACTGCTTTTTGATCGACTCCAAGCACACGGCTGTAATGATCTATGGGAAAAAGTTGCGGGCTGTTAGAAGGCGGCTCAAAGAAGGAGTGATGTTGGGTTTCTTTGGAATATTGGCTTGTCGGCTCTTAGCGCAGGAATGTAGCGGCTAAGGCCTGAGTGCCTCTTCTCTACTTTCTTCGGAACACACCTAAAGTACTTGAAAACATATACACACTTGCTATCAGTCTTACAAAGATCAAGAATGATTCGAATGTTGGAGCATATACATACTCATCCTGAAGACAATTGCAAACCCGACTCGAGCTCCACTGCACGCGTGGGAGTCACATCTCTCCACCGACTTATGTAGGCAATCGGATCTACGACCCACTATCATTGGGAAAAAGCTTAGTTGCAGTGACAGAATGTATTGATAACTTGAACACCAAGTCCGGACTCCATGATCTATAGAGCAGTTTGTTCGGACTGTCTCTACACATCCATCGCCAGACTCCAGAAAGATGCCAGTACCCAACGCTGCCGGCACTTGACCTACTAAAAAGTCATTGTTAGATCTATCATGGACGGACTTATATTGGGAGTACGTTCTCCTTGCAACGCCTAGCGCCTTCGCTTCCAAGCTACGCATCTATCAAGGATGAGGCCCACGGTCATTCCGCGACATGGTCGAAACCACAAGGAAAAAGCGAGATCTATGCACAGAACAGTTATGCCAGCTGCCAAGGGAAAATGCCCGCTTGAAATGACATCGAAATGTAAACGAACAAGTTGCTCCTATGACCCACAAAACAATATGATGGCTCTCCAGCGAGTCATTGCCAAGCCATCGGTGATCTCTGGCGTTCCTTGAAAATAGGGGTGATTGCTAAGAATAGGCATTTCTTCAACCTAGAGTGCGGCTGCCGCTGAGAATACCTTGGCTCGATAAACGAAAAGCAGGGACTTCTGGTTTCATGTGATGCTGATTCCAGCCCTCCTCACTTAGCACGCTGAGCCAATTGCTTCCAACCTCGCTCTTGAGGCTCTCGATTTTCTGTCGATATGCTTCACCCTGGACGTTGAGATTCGAATTTTGAATCTCCGAAACAAGACATCGTACTTTGTCAGATACATTGGGATGCGGAAGACCGGCAGAATCCATTATCTCGCGCGACTGTTCCTGTGGTGATGGCATGCCAGATCGAGCTTGCAGCGGGGCAAATAGGATCGGCTTGCTCCTCGGCGACATGTCGTGGGTCACAACGTTGGTGGGCATTTGACTTGCAATGTCTGGCGGACTTTCCTTTTGGATTTGCTGATTGATGGGGGAGCTCTCCCGAGCAAGCTCAACGATACGCCGCCTTGGGCCCTTTTTTCGACGACCTGAACCTACTGCGAACTCGCTTTGTGTTGCTTGGAGTGATGGCCGCTGTGACTCCTGTCCAACTGCATCATCACTGAGTCTTTTGCTGTCTTGGACCGCCGGAAGATTTGGCACCGGCTCAAGGTGAATTGCCTGGACGACTGGGGTTCCTTCTGACTCGATGGCACGATCTCTTAATTGTCTCCTTTCGCCATATCCAGGAGCTGAAGCATCAATGATAATGTCCTCGGAATACCCTGCGGTATTCCGGAAAAGGTTAAATATCTGGACGCGATAATTGCTATGGCTCTTGACAAAAGGGTTGCGCAGAACCCAGATCTCGTGGATATCTGGAATGCCAGTGAGTCTGGCTAATTCGGTCGGGTCTTGTAATCTGTTTTCGCGAAGGTCAAGACGCTCTAGAGATAGGAGCCGTTCGACGCCTGCAATGGACACCAATCGGTTCGCGCGAAGGTTCAGTGCAGTGATGGCTGGCAATGGGTTCCTTCTCAAGGAATGCAGGGATTCGATCATGCAATTGCTAAGATTCAGAGCCCTCAAAGAAGTCAAAATACATAGAGCCTCTGGAATATCAACTATCAAATTGCAAGATAAATCTAGAGAGAGCAGGCTGTTGGAGAGGGGTGCAAGACTGGAAGAGGTCATTGAGGTGAGGGAATTGTCCGCAAGACATAAGTGCCTAAGAAACCTCCATTTCGACGCTGGGAGGATGCCCGTGGAAAAAGCCCCGAGTGAATGGGTACTTGAATTTGAGCTTCCAGATTCCGAGCGCTTAGCCTTGATCTGTCTGGAAGTACTAGGTCTGCTTGGAGAGACGCTTTTCGTTCCTAGTTTCTGACGCTGCGATACCGAAATGTCGGATTCTTGTTGCAAATGGAGACTTTTGTTGGGATTCTGCCCGAACTTATCATCAGTCATGAGCGAGCTGGGAGTAGAGCTTGGCCGGCCTCCATCACTGAAACGTAATGAAGGGCTTGCTGGCAATGGTAGTTGGACTCTAGATGAGCGCCGTCTCCGCTTATCCATATCATCAAGTACAATATTAACAAAGAGATCTGTCGGGTCATCCATGTTTGATCGCTTCACAGTGAGCGAGCGCAATTGCTCTGCCAGTTTATCCCAGCCATAGAACTGTCGAAAGTCTATGTCACATATCTCAAGTGCGCTGACATTCTTAAAGGCTAGCAATGGCACCGCAGTATCGAAAGGAAACTCCTCGTAGCCCCCAATCAGACGTGCTTTACGGTCTGGTGATAGTCGTAGGCACGGGATCTTTGTGAAAGCGGAGTATAGATATTTCAGGTCTATCAACAGCTGCGCCTTGACCTTCTCTGTCTTAGCTGCACTGGTTGAAGGCCCCAGGCCAAAACCAGACCATAGGTTGGACATGCTTGACATGACACTGCGAACGCTGGATACGGAGTGAATCGATTCGCGATCGCTGCGTCCTTGTGACCTTTGCGATTGGCTAAGAAAAGAGACATAATTGGCGGGCGACGCCTCTGCATGGATATTCTCTAATCGTACATTCATTGGTCCCACAGGAACCCCTATTTCTTCTATACGTGATAAAAGATAGAAAAGGTGGTGTGAGGTCAAGGTGAGCTTGGCCGGCTTGAGGCTTTGGGACGGGAAGTTTAGGGTTCCAAGGGAGAGGGCAGCCGCCAGAGCGTTCGATGTAGAGGACGAAGAAGCCGAATTCTGGTAGCCGCTGTTGTGTGTAGAAGAGGCGTCCTCCGTAGCGACGCTTGTCTGTCCATTTCTGGGGGATTGCTTGCGCAGTTGCAAGGCGTTGGCAAGAGCTTTTTCATGTGTCCTGACAAATTGTGCTAAATTCTATGCCGAGTCAGTGATTTTTTTAGGAATGCAGCTATGGCGACTGAGTCTGGGCAACACACCTTGACAAAGATTTGTCCATCCTCGGAATCCATGCTGAGCAATACATAAGGGGAGGGAGACGGGGCGACGGGAGGAGATGAGAAGGCTGTCTTGCGCGGCGCCAACGAGTCGAGCTTTTGCGATGCACGTGTGAAGGCAAAAGCTATGATACAATGTTATTATTAATACTAAACGTTGGAGCGAGCTTGACCTGACATGTGCGCAAATCACCTACCCAGCCGCTAGAAAGATTGGAGAGTTGCTTGGAAAGGTACACCAGTCTTTTATCACCTTTGCCTTTAGCCGAGGGGCAAGGAAGACGTTTAGAAGTAACGCGAAACGAAGAGGTCCGGGCGAATAGTAGTAGGGATTGTTTCGAAGGAAGTGGGGGAGTTATGCAACGATGAGGCAGCTTGCAAGCAGCTGCAGAAAAGGTCGAGGTTAGATAAGCAAGCGTGGTGGCTCCTTTCTGATTTTGCTTGCGCGCTAATACGCTATTTGCAGATCAGCAACAAACAAGTGGGTTATGCGGGGGAGATGCTGCTTGGAATGCACGAGAGGATGAGGTGCTTTGGAGGGTTGAAAAGTGATGGTGATAATTTCGATGATGATGATTTGATGATAACAGTATTATTTTCATGCAGATTGACTATGGTTGATATGACCGTCATCTGATAATAATGATGATGATAGAAAGCAGAATAATAATAATATTATTATTATTCTATCGTCGTCGTCGATGTTGTTGTTGTTGTTGTTGTTGTTGTTATTTTGCAACGGCGTGGGGTAGGGTTTCCTACTTCGCATGCCTTAATCGTTACCTACGGTACGAGGGTACTTCTACTCATCCACCCTAGTATCTAACCTTAAAATACTTTAGAACGGCCTACAAGTACACATAAAATAATATCAAGATAGAAGTAGGAGTAGAAGTAAAA
Source organism: Xanthoparmelia taractica (assembly GCA_033085395.1). NCBI lineage: Eukaryota > Fungi > Ascomycota > Lecanoromycetes > Lecanorales > Parmeliaceae > Xanthoparmelia > Xanthoparmelia taractica. The sequence goes on along the minus strand of JANQBS010000019.1, from coordinate 225,383 downwards.
TTACTTCGTTCCATACTACATACCCACTAACCTTAGCAAGACGGCATTGTTGTTGACAATACTGACTTCTGCCCCTTCTCCCATTCTATCAAACGTCTCAAACACACATGTCGTGGTACGCGCTTGGGGAGCACCCAACGCCCATTTATCGAGCATCCTTCCCTGCACACCTGTACTTGGTGGAGACTGGAAAGCCAAAGGGGGGAATGAAGAGAATAGGAGACCCGCCTTTGCATACTCTCCAACACTCGTGATCGCCATCCAAAGAGGCGGTCAGCAGCAAGTCACATGGCCTCTCGCCTGCAAATTCGTCGGCCAGCATCATCTGCTTCTTGCCTAGGCGCATACTATGAATTACTTTACCCTTCGCATGCCACGCCTATCGTCCTACGCCGAGTGTGGAAGCGGGATTGAGCGCCAAATGTCGCTGCACATTGAGCCAGCATTGGTGGCATTGATTTGCTTGCCCTCCCTACATAAGTGAGAGAATTCGACCGCGGGTCATGAGTAGCCGGACGGGCCGGTCGCTCAGCAATTGTTAGGATTCCTAAGCCCGTCTCGCAACGTGTGCTTGCAATATGAATTACTCAAGTGGGAACGTATACAGTGACCGAATCTCCCTTGATTGTGAAGTCGTCGACCCTCATAGGGCGTTGGTGCCGCCGCAATAAGACTTGAACTTTCCCTGACTCGTCCTATGCATGATTGTTGGCATATTCACTTACCGAAATTAAAGAAGGTTCAGTGTCTGAGGCCTACTCCCCCGTCGCAATTCTCCCTTTGACCTTCTTACCCAAAGCCTGCAATAGCGAGGAATACTTTCAGCAATTCTTGTCATAACGAAGGCTATATAATAAGAGTACTGTCACTGCCGACTATGCAGCGTCACAAAAGGGATATATGAATAATGATCGCTATCCTTCCCATTATGCATGTATTCGTCCAAGGTCAATAGCTGGATCGTGCAGGACCGTCCCTCTGACATGGAAAACAATATATGAGATCTGCCTGTCAAAGCGAAAATTCCTGTCAAAGCGAGAAGGAATGTGAAATATCTACAAAATATGTGCAAGACATCCTAGACACCAAGGGCTTCAGACGGAGAGGACGAGCTGTGGCTTTTGGCCATAACCTTTACACCGATCCGCCATTTCTAGTCCAAGCTCCCTCATCCTTTCTGCCCCTTTGCCTGGCTGACATCTTCTCTCCTTTTCTTTGCCGGCATTACGGCAATGTTGTCGCCAGAATTTATCCTTGCGTCTTTGTCTTTTAGTCTCGAGACCTTGAACTATGTCAATAGGTCCACGGCTGTGAAAGTCCATAGGCGCAGGGCCGGTCCTCTTTGGTGAGGTTCCAACAAGTGGGCTGTCAGAACCGTGGAATCGGGACCTACGGTGCTGATCCCAGAACGGATTGGGAGTCCTTGGTAGCGACGTCGTGTGAGTGAGGTTTGGACGCTGGGCCAGGTGAGGCACGTTGATCCCATAATGTTCATGAGGCGATCCACCTGCAGAAGGCCTGCGGGAAGATGGAGGAGAGGTGAGCTTTCGATGCATTGGTGGCGGAGACCGCAGACGATGCGTGGATTGGCCAAAAAGGCGGCGTAGAGGTGGTGAACGATGCACAGTGCCTCTTTTTCGAGGTGGTGAATGCATGCGCTGAGGCGAAGGCATTGGAGAGTTAAGGGCTTTGGTAGATGGCGAGCCGTTCTTTTTGGAACTCAACTGTTCCTCACCAGAACTTTCTGGCCGGTCCACGACCCATTCAGGATCATCATGTATCTGAGTAGCATTTTCGTCATCATTGTCATCATTATCAGCGTCAGGCTCTGAGGTGGGAAAGCTGGGATCGATGTCTTGAGGTACATGCTTATGTCTTGCACGCCGGCGCTCTTCCAAACACGACATATATGCGTCCTCAAGAGGCCTATCCTCATCGAGAGTTCCAATGACAAATTCGGCATCGTCCGGCAATTCAGGTGTCCCAGGGCGCATTCTTGGGGATCTTTGTGTACCTGGCTGCCGCCGGGGTTCTGTAGATACGGTTTTTGCAAGATTTGTGAATTCAATCGAGGAATTCGAGGCGGTTCTATGGGCCGTGAGACGAGTATGCTCAAAATGATCTGGGGAGGTGGCGGCCGTTATGAAACCAGGCGTCCAGAAATGATAATCTGAATCTATATCACTTTCATCGTCGGAGTCAGCGAAGCCCTCTTCATCATCCGTCTCATTACCTCCGTCCGAGGCTTCATCTTTATAAAGTCTGCCGTTGTCGTCGGGCTCATCGTCAAGTTCGTCGCCAATGTCGTATCCATGCTCTTCGCCAGCCTCCTCTTCGAGTATTTCCTCCTCCGCCTCCTCAGCCAATTTCCTGATAGCATTCTCTTTTCGAAGAGTATCGTTGATAGTGATTTTCTGGCGGTACGCTGTCTGCTCATTTATCCATTCATCCTCAGCATTGAAAGGACCGGCAAATTCATGGAATCTGGTGGCTTCAGATTTCTGGAAATCTATGCGGTTGAATGCCTTTAGTTTCCGAGGTTGCGTACCCACAGGAACAGTAAAGGTATCTTTGACTGGACTAGTCTTCGCTGTAAAAGCCAGCTTGGGACGCTCCTCGAGACTGACGTCTGGAATTGACGCTACGCTTTCCGCTTTGGGAGACATAGTTTCGTCGGCTGACTTGCCCGTATTTTCATTTTTGAAAAGATCGGCGTGTGGAGGCTTCATAGGAGATACGAATCTCAACATGCAGGGCCGTCTCGGTGGGTAAACTGGCTTCGACGACACACCAGTGTTCATCCTAGTGCTTTCCATCAGATCGTCCTGCTTTCGTGTACTGGCCTGACGGCCGCATGCAAAGCTAATGCATCTTCTGCGACCCAAGCCTTGTTCCACCTTGGTTTCTTGTGACCTATCAGCACTTGCCGCCTCGGTGAGCTGTACATCATCCCCTGTAGCTCCTTTCGCCGGAGCCGTACTATCTGATGAAATGAGCGAGGCGAAGCCACCGTGATTGATGACAGGTGGTGGAGGACTGGGGGTGTTGGTGCGGGCGGGACTTGTCAGTCCGCCATCGCTAGTAAGCACAGGTGCTTCAGCATCCGATAGGGGAGTCAGCTCAGGACTCGTAAGAAGGGCTTGAGTAAGAAGTGACTCTTTCCTGCTGGGCTGAAGCTGCGCCGGTGCCATGGGTGCCATGTAGCGAGGCTCAGAATCTGAGCCTTGGAAGATTGGTGTGGTTAGTTTTGAAAACTGCGGAGGTTCGTCGTCGTCCGATGTTGATTCGTCATCTCCGCTTGTGGACTGGTTTGCAGAACTATGGAGGCCATTGCCAGTGCACATACTTTTAGCTGTAAGACTCGGATCGTGGTTACTTTGCTGATGATGAGCCATGTGGCCAGCCTCATATGAGCGATATCGGAGACTGGCTCAGAGGCGTGAAGATCGAGAGCAACTTGCTAAAAGATCGAATTGCTGTTGAGGTACGATTGCGGCAGACGTCCCTCGATGAAGCCAAATTCTTTTAGAGGCGAACTTGGGCTATGGCCTTGTTATGGCTCTGTGGTATATAGTGTCCCTGAGGACCGTATTGTTATGAACGTAATGGGAACATGATGTGTGTGGTCGTCGAGTATACCCACTCGCAAGGAATGTTTTTGTGGGCGCCGCGCGTAGAGGATTTGAACTCAGCGCTGCGGAGACAAAAGGTAAGAAAATCTTGAAGACTAAGGAGATCAGAGGTTGGTATTCCGTGTTCGCAGGGTGTGGTTGGCAGCTGTATGCTTCGAAACAACACGAGGTCGTGGCGAACGAGAGGTCCGGATGTAAGTATTTCTTCGAGTCGATCTTAGGTCAAATGGACGTGTGACCGCGTAAAGACGGAGACTGTGGTTATGATGAAGAAGTGTGAAGGAGGAATGAGTCGGGGAATGGAATGCATGTGAAAGGTTTGCCGTGCAGCGAGAGGAGGAAAGAGGGCGGCGAGAGGGGCGCTTATGTTGAAAATCCGTTGAGGGCTCTGCGTATTCCTGCAGAGTATTTATTATACCGGGATTCGCCTTCCGCCTTTTTGCAGGCGGACAATAACCACAAAGGGATCACTATTATTATCATTGGGGGATTACTGTGATTATTTTTATTAATATCATTATTATTATCATGATTATTAGGATCCTCTTTATGATTATTACCTTACACTTATTACAACTCGTGCCCGAATAACGGCCGAATTTGCGCATGAAGCAGCTCATTTGGGGAGCTGTTAGTCCTGCATTAACTTCCTTTTGTCCAGCACAGAAAACCTCTCATGCCGACAACGGAGACGCACCGCTTGAAGCAACCCAACTATTACCGGCCTTCCTTGATGCGCGGAATGGCTGTGTTAAGAGTCTCAAGGACCCTAATAAATATATGGGCACAATCTGTTTGCAATGCCGTGATCCTCATTTCAGACTTTGCGGGTATGCTCTACAACAATCAGGTATCGACGCCATTATTATAGCACTTTCCTATCAAATTCTATTAGTACTACTAGTACTACTAACTACTACTTCAAGTTCGCCTGTGGATATAAAAGAACCATTTTAGTGTTGATCTTCCCCCCACACATTTGACAAAACATCTTTGGTATGTATGAGGCAGTAGTAACGTAAGCTGTATGGAATTCGAATAGGCCCATGCTTTGGCCAATCGTCCTCATATGTTTGGGATATTGCTTGACCTGAGCAGTGAAGGTAGCGGAACTCTCTCATAATTTTCCGGACAAAGGCAATCCCCGGCCATCCAGCGTGTGTGCTGTGGTCTGTAGAACGCATGTAGCACCACTCACGACGGTATCTGATTGGCCAATGCAGCATTTGTATGAGGCATTATTTTCTGAGTTTCCATCTACTTTATGAGTGAGTTTTTCCGGCTTGGCGCTTCTCCGAGGCTTGCCCACCGCATGGATTAATTGGCAATTGCAATAGTTACGATACTCGTAGTAGTAGTAATGTAGTCAACAAGTCAGCAAAGCCCTGACAGAAAGATTGCCAATATCGTATCGAGGACCATGCGTGGTGGCAGATACCAGGTAGAGAAGCTGCGCCAAGCCAAAATAGCCGCTACACTACTCGTAGCCGCGCTTGCTTGAACTAACTAAGCGTGCTAAGTTGTCAAGCCTACTTTACTTCGTACTTGAGTTGTACGTAGTGGAAGCCATACGATTAAATCTTGACATGTCTTTACGTATATCTCGAGCTGCTACCCGCATTCGGCCATCAGCGCTCCGATTGCCTCTACAGCGGAGAGGTTACGCGGACCCTGTGTCAGACAAGATCAAGCTTACCCTCGCGCTTCCCCATCAAGTGGGTGCTCCTCAACCGAGCAACTGTTCTTCTCTGAGATTTTTTTATCTGTCATTTACAGCTGACATTCCATCGTTCCGATAGTCAATATACAAGTCTACGGATGTGTGCGTTACCCTCCACCTTTACTCTTCAGAAGTCGCATGAACCCAAGCTCGAGCTGATCGAAGGTCCATACTCAGGGTGCAAATCAACATACCTGCGGAGTCCGGAGAGATGGGTGTCTTAGCCAACCATGTGCCTTCCATTGAGCAATTGAAGCCCGGACTCGTCGAGATAGTTGAAGAAAGTGGTGGAAGCAAGCAATTCTTCTGTAAGTAAGCAAGGGGTAATTCAAATGTCGATTGATGGATGAAGACTTTCATCCATGAAAAAGGGGCAAGAAGAGTTGCGAGTTTTCGAGTTTTCGAGGAATGCACTGACACGTACAGTATCTGGAGGGTTCGCCATTGTGCAGCCAGGCTCTCAGCTCAGCATCAACGCCGTGGAAGGCTTTCCCTTGGAGGACTTCAGTTCCGACGTAAGTATTCCGAAGATTCGATCTGCTTTGCACTACACTAATGTGTTCTCCGTCATAGGTTGTTCGGTCTCAAATTACTGAAGCTCAAAAAATAGCTGGAGGGAGCGGAAGTGAGCAGGACATTGCAGAGGCCAAAATTGAACTAGAAGTAAGGTCTTTATGCATTCACATCAGCGGCGTCGACTGTTCTGATAGCTGCGTACAGGTCTTAGAGAGCTTGCAGGCCTCACTAAAGTAAAAATTGCTCTATACTTGGTGGCCCCTGGTACTCATATGGGAAATAAACATCGACTTGACTGCCCGGCTTCTACTTTAGTTATCTGGCTGTGGTTTCTTCCCATCTTCACATCCTCTACATTTTGCATTCTGGGTATCCCTTCATTCTTTGTTGCTGCAGTTAGGAAGCCTCTTCGTGTTCGAAGTCCTCGTTACCGATTTCCCCCACGGCTGAATGTTAGATAACGTCTCTACTGTGCCCGCTTTCCTTAATAATTATGGATGATACGGATCGCTCTTGCTTATCCTATTAAGCCGAGAAAGCAAGCCCGCAATTTAATTGATCTTGAACGCGGGAATCAACTGATTTCCACTTTCAATGACAGCGAATCTACCACCAACTTTTTATCAATATCTCATGACCATTCACTACGCTACATTGCTAAGAGTAATACCTGTCCTTCGGCAAGTAGCACTCTTCTATCATGGCAAAGGCACAGACGCCCAAGACGAAGGAGCAGACACCCAAGACACCCAGGTCAATCGTACGTAATCACTCGCCGTATTCCGAGTTAACAGGGCCCATTGTTCAAGAAGGATTTGTTGCTGCTCGTGTCCGAGCCCTGCAAGGTTTCTCGGCTCAGACACAGAATGTGGCCCGCTCGCATGCCCCCCTCACCCCATGCCCGCTTCATGTCTATAAGTTGCGCAGTTCACCTAGGCCTTCCTTCACCGTTAACCCGGTCCTGACCGGCACAGATATGCCTAACAGCTGCACCGTCAAGCGCTTTCATACTCACATCCTTTCCAAAGACCATTGGAATCTCGTCAATGCACCTGGAGGACCAGCTACCTGCCCAGATCTTGCGTTTCCCATCAAGTCTCAGGAGCAGCAATCGTTTCTTAGACGAGCTACACTACGCAAATCATGTGTTAGGGAAGAAGGCGCAGGAATTTCATCTCAAAACCAAAATAGGGATACTGTACCGGCTTCCAGCGCCCAGAGAAGTCAAGACCATGTCACAGCGCCAAGTACGCCGCACAGTACATCATCAGAACTTATTCAAGTTAATGATATGTCTGCGGAAAATTCATTGCCTTTCGAAAAGTCCATCTTGAGCCCCCATGCCATCCGCGCAGACCTGGTCGAATCTCGGACCACTTGGAATTGTCTTCTGCGGACCGAGGGTCATAATAACGACTACACCCATGAACAAGCTTTGAAGCCGCGAGGAAGCATCGCCGATAAGTTGGGTTCTATGGTCGAGCGAGGCTGGAAGGAAGGTGACACATTCGGCGAAGTTCACAGTGAGGACGGTCTTGCATCTCACGCCATGGAATCCAATTTTCCAATTGGTGATACAAGACTGGACAGCCGAAGTAACCCGTTGGACGACATGCCTCTTCTACAGAAGGTGCTGTCTTTCAGCGGCTCCTTTTCAGTCTCAAATGCCGAAACGCGGAGCGAATCACAATGTTCGACAAGGCAAGGCACTCCGCCTCATGTAACGCAGAAGGAGCTTAGAGGGTTTGTATATCACGGTTCGAGAATGCAAAGGAACCGAGAAGCGAAACGCAGTCATTCCATAAGCCCCCCTCAACGATCAAGTTCAGATGCCGGGTTACAATACCTGAATACTGGAGTAACGACCCAGAAAGGAAAGCGACGAGTATGGACTTTGCACCCTCTCGGCCGCTCCAAACGTAATCACAGCCAGACTCAACCACAAGCCTCCCGACCCATTTGGCAGAGTTATGCATGGGAGGATCGCAGCAGCGAGCCGGACCATGGGTCAAAAACGCCTCAGTCTAGTGAACGCTCGATGCTAAAGTCTGGCCCTGACCCGACGATGCTTAGGAATGAGCAGCTTAATCAGAATCTTGCAGCTCCTTCTGAAATTAGCGGCTCCCGCCGTCCCAGCGCAAATACTAAGGCATCCACACGATCTACCTCAACATCGACATCATTCTTTAAGAAGTTCCCCTGGTACAAGGTGGCCTTGGTAGACAAACAATCAGTGGCTCACAGCTTATTAAAAGGAGGCTGTGACAATGACAGTGCCTCAAAAGCTGCCCCGGCCGGTTGTTGCGACCCTAACCCTGAACGAATTAAGCTCTCACAAGACGTCAGCAAGTCATACACGCCCGTTGCATGTAGAGACGAGGAGGAGGAGAACAGTCCGAAAACGGTGACTCCCCTGCATCAGGGTCTATTTGAGCAACAGGCCATCGATGCCATAACGTCTTACTTCAAACCTTCTAGCCAGCCTTCCCTTGGGCTTATGACATCCCCAGAAGAGATGAACGAGCGGCAAGCTCCCAAAAATGTCCAAAGGTTGCCAGAGCGCCCTCATTATTTTCATGCCACTAGCTTCAAAGTTAGAGAGGAGCGACGAGTAAGAGATCCGCATCAGGCTGCTAATGACGTGATTGGAGACGAACACGGCCCAACGAGGACCGGCCGGTTTGGCACAAAGCCATGGCTCTCCCCACAGTCAGGATCCATGGACGCAAGCTTTGAGTCACCCGCAAGGTGCGACGTCCTCCAGTCTCTCCAAACTCAGGGGCCAGAGGTGAAGGAGCACTCTCGCGTGCAGTCACACACCTCTTCATATTTAAAGGATAAAGGCTCATCTGGTTCTGAGATTGCGAGACCAGGACAGGGGTCAACCGCCAGGCCGAGCCTCTCTCAGGGGGCTCTATCGGAGGCGGTCAACTTGAGTCCAAAGCCTTTGGGGAGCGGGACGGGTTCATCGCCGGCTGGTGTCCAAAGGAGCGAGCAACCTGGGCCTGTGCATCGGGACCCCCAGGGAGGTGGCAAGGGCATCAAGAAGATCCAGGTCACTGTTACTTTTGATGGGGCGGAAGATTTGGTGATTGAGGCTGTGCTGAGGATGACGGATCAACAAGAGCAATGGAGGACAATGGCGTGACAGGGTATTGGGTGTTGATCGGTACGCAAGGGTTTGGGTAATGGCTTTTATGCAAGCGTTTGTATAGCAAAATGATCTTGATTATAGGGTATGAGCGTAGTACTGCCTTCTCTAAGCTTCTTTCTTGGGCTGAAACCATCAAGCCTGTGCGTACATGTACAAGCACCCAGCAAGTCCTGTACTTATGGGACACCATTCAGTCCGATCAACGAAAATATTTTCATTCCTCAATATTAATCTACCGACAATGAGCAACAGCTGCTGTAAGAGTGTGAGAAGAAACACTTTCCCCCAACGCTTTAGCCCTTCTGCACGTCCTGAACATCACATGTCCTGACTATCATATTCCGATGGCTCCAAGCTAAGCCAACGTGTACAGTTGAGAGCTCTTCACCAACAGCCGTAACACACAGTTAACAAGGTCGTCGCCAGCTCCCCGGATTATTAATGATACAAGTCCTCCGGTTCCACTCGGAAATTTTCTCCGTTCTTTCTGATATGTTTCAGTTTCTTGTCCCTGCTCAGAGGCTTCCGCATATCGAACGCATCCTCGCCTGCTTTTCGACCAGTGGGATCGTCATTATAATAATCAACTACCCTGCGAAAGACAGTGTATCTGTTGATGTACGCGCTTAAGCTATCATTCTTGCGCCCAAGGAGAAAAGCGAGTCTCTTCGTACCCTAGACCTCGGTACAAGCCAACGGCGGTGCTGTTACCTTCCCGGACAAAAAGGTCTACAAACCATGCATTCTGTTCTTCGCAACCCCGCTCTAGAGCCTTGGTCAGGCTTTGAGCAAGGCCTGACCTTCTATGTTGCGGAGCAACAGTGAGGGCAGTGACGTGACCATGCCAAGGTAGGTAGTGTTGAGTAAATTTCCTCCACGGTGGGTCTTCCTCGACTTTGCCCATCACTGATTATTGAAGTTCTGCCTTGAGCCAGCGGGGATGGATGAAGGATGCATTTTGATAACTTACTGTAACCTGTGATGTGACCATCCTGATCTTCAGCCACTGTGAAAAGGGTAGGCCATTTGTTTAGGTAGTGCATGTAGAAGTCGATGTTATAATTCTCCGTAAGCGGGTCAAGATTGGTGAGATTCATATTGAGCAGGTCTTGAGGCTGGAAGGCGCGGAGGGAAGTCATGGCAGAAGAGGAGAGGAAGATGGATGGCTCGAGTTCTTCGTAAAGGAAGAAGATGTCTATCGTGAAACGTTACCCATTCAATACAATATGCGGCTGAAATTTTCCGTATTTTGACTCAATACCTTATCTGCTTCTCAAGTCTGTTTGTTATATATATGTGTATTCTGTAATACTCTCCTCATCTCGTTTGTTGTTTTCTATATCATTTTCCTGTAATATTTGTATTATATATTCTATGACTTTTCATTTGTTCTATTATTTTATATTTTACATATATTATTATACGTAGGTATACATTATTTCTCTAGCCATTTTCTATGACCGCGGGAAGGCGGGATTACCTTAAAAGTACGGACATCCTAAGGTACCTGTAACCAACCTACTTTATAACATAAGCGATATATCATTACCTCGTATATCATCCTTATCATTGGTGAGATGGATGCTTTTGGTTCCCAAATCCAATCCGCTCCATTAAAGTACTCCCTGCTTTGTCTTGTCCACTTCCTTCTTCTATTGATAACTCCGTCTCTATCGCTTGCAAAATTTCCTTGACACTGCATTCATCCTCGTTCTTCACCTCTTCCCTTCAGTTCAGGAGTTGGGACTACTGTACATTCAATAGCCCTCTTCTGCAACAGTAAAATATCAGGGATTGGACACTTCAATCCCTGCATCTGCGCGGGATGCCCTTGGCACCATCAAAGGCATAGCTTGCACTGACAAGCAAATCGCCTTGGGCTTGCTCAGTGTGGCCTCGGAGCCCAATCGACGCGGATGCCATCTTCCTCTCCAACGCCAACACGGCGTCGCAAATCCTCAAGTGCTAGTGTACATCTGTCTTTCACATCTGCCAGTCCTCAAAGCAATGACCACTCTCCAAAGCCACCGTTCAACCACCCAGGGTCATCTCAGCACTCGCTGGCCTCTCCGTCAACAAATCGTTCCATCTCCTCCCGCGACAGGAACGGATATTTCGAATCCTCCAATGGCTTAGACGGTCCGATAGACTCAGGCTATGCAAACAGCCTCGGAAATCTAGCAGACGAATTAGCAGATGCCTTCGACGAGCAGGAGGACAACGACGACGAGCATGGGTTCCAAGCCGGAGCGTCAGGAGGCCTGTATGACCGAGCGGAAATAATCCGCCATGATCAATTGAAAGAGAACATGCATCCGGTATTTGGAAATGGTCTTCAACATGGACACACAACCTCGATATCGCCGGCCCGACAAGGTACGTCCGAGCTCTCCCTGAGCCCTCCAGGACAGTCATCGCACCGAGGGCATACACGGAAAGACTCGCAAAATGACGGATCCGGCTCTGGCGATGATACCGATGTGGACGTCACGCACTCTCCTGTTCTCGAAGCTCGCCTGGCCGCTGTGGAAAGTCTCGCACGCCAAGGCCCCAAAGCCAATGGAAGCGATGCAGATGAGATCGTACAACGCGTGGCGGACGCCCTCAAAGACTTGGGATCCCAAGCTGGCGTCGAGAATGGCGCAACGCGGTAGGTGCTTCATTCAGGCTCGTTACGACTGGACCGTACCGCTGACTTTAATTCGTCTTCGTTTAGCCTCATCGCCGCTCACACAGCTCTAACAACGCACATTTCCCATCAAATTCGCACGCTGTCAATCTTGATGCCTCCCCTAATCTCTCCAATCTCCACTCCTCCTGACCCGGAAATCATTGATGAACTGCTGCCGTGCTTGACATCCCTTGTTCGCACCCTCCCTACAACTACGTCTCACACACTCTCGTCTCTTCACAATCTGCACGCCTCGACGTCTGATCTTATATACGTTCTCACATACCTCAGCGACACATTGCATATGATGCGTCAAACCACGGCCCTAGCATCGCGAAAGCTACGAGCGGCTAGAGAACTAGTAATCGAAATGCGAGGGGAGACGGAGGCGAGGGAGACGGGGATTCACTGGGTGGAAGAAGGGAATTGGGAAGGGCGGTTGGCGGGAAGAGAGTGTGCGAGAGTCTGTGGAGAGGTAGTAGGTGGGTTTGAGGAAGTCTGTGCATCTTGGAGAAAGAGGTTGGCTGGTGGGATGGTTGGAGTAGAAGTCGGTGTTGCTTGATGGCTAGGGAGAAAGGGTAGGGATGGCATGCAAGCATGGGAAGGGAATCGTTGATGCCATGTTGTATGAATTGGCTTCAGATAAGAGGAAAATGGTGGGTATACCATTAACAAGCTGAAAGATCTTGATAGATAGCCATTCGATCCCGTCTCGGGAGCCCTGTAGGCAGAACCGATAGAAAATGGGCAAAAACAAGCTACACCATTGTACCAGCGCCATTGAATATCGAACCTAATACATGTGATGTAATATAACCACCTCACAACACCAACTCGATTAGTAATGACATCGTTGATGAAGGTAGGTGAGCGCTTTGAAGCCAATCGTATCGTCTGACAAATCACAGCTCAAGAAAAGACGACTGCATCCCCTTGCCAATTCAGATTCGCTCTCAGAATCATCCCACTCACTCACCCCTTGTTTCTCAAATGTACAGGCACGTATTTCCCAGGTGCAGGCTTTTTATTCGCCGGACTCTCTGTCCTCGCTGTTCCAGACGAGGAGACAGGTCTCCCGCCTTCAGCAGGACTCGAATCCCTACCTGGAGCACCCCTCAACCCATCTAGGAACCTGTGCGTGGGTCTCTCAGCTGGCGAGCCATCACGGCCTGAACCGTCACGTGGACCAGTAGGGCGCCATTTTGCCGGTGGCTGCGCGCTAGAACTCTCCTCTCGAGGAGCAGGGGGTGGTGCTGCATCACTTCGGCCACGAGGAGCAGCATCGCCTAGACGACGGGCTGGTGGCACATATCCACCAGTCTTCTTCGGCAACTGTACCTCGTCCGTGGCGATATCTGTCGGTGGAGCGGCAGGTTGGTGGGTACCTCCTGCAGCTTCTGCTTGCTTGCGCGCGGCCTCCGTGTCTCTCCACGAGGGTTTACTACCGGCAAGCGCAAGCTTTGGAGGCCCCAATGGCCGCTCAGAGGATTCGGTGCGCACTGGTTCGGCATTTCGGATAGGGATTGGGCGCTCTGGAAGACGTGCACCGCTCCTCATAGCTTTAATCTTAGCTTCTGCAGCCTCCTCTTTCTGACGCTGAATGGCAGCTTTCCCGTCAAGTTCTCTGGGAAGGAAGTCAGCGTGTGTTACAAGCTGGCTAAGGAAGACATAGAGCGTACCTTCGTTCCGCATCTCTCTTCGCCCTAGCCTCGGCTAATAAACGCTTCTTCTCTTCTTCAGCAGCTGCCTTCTCCTCGGCTTCTCGGGCGATTCTCTCCTCTTCTTCCTGGGCTCGTCTCTGAGCCTCTTCATGTTCCCTCTGTTCACGAGCTTTCCGTTCACGCGCTTCACGCTTTCGCTTGTCTACGGCATTCTGAAATTCTCGATCGGCTGCCTTCCTCCGCTTTTCAAATTCATCATGACGACGCTCCTTGAGGTCCTTGTGAAATTGTTCATAGACTGGCAGCAGCCGACTAAGTCGATGCTTAAGTGACAAATCCTCCTTGTGCTTTCGCTCCGACTCTCTCAAAGTCTCTGCTTTCGATTTCTCGTAAGCTGCAAAGTCTCGTCCACGCTGTGCCTCGTAATCTTTTGGCAGAAGCTTGATCTCTTCCTTCCGGAATGCGCGCTCCAAGTGATCGATTCGCTTCCCAGTGACTCTAAGGTTCTTAGAAAGATCGTTTTTCTCCTTCTCAAGTTGAGAGATCCTCAGGAGCCGAAGTTGGTTGCTATCGAGATCTTTCACATCGACATCTCCGATGTTGATGCCTTTCTTCATGAGGTCACTGAGCTCTTTCTCGTTGTTCTCGCGGCGAATGCGATCTTGTTCATCCTTCATGCGTTTACGTTCACGCTCCCTGTGCTCTTCAGCCAGTCGCAAAGCTTCGGCTTCCTGGCGCTGTTGAGCAATGATCCGCTTTCGCGTCTCTTCCTCCTTCTGCTTCTTTTGGAGTGCATCAGAGGCCAGTTCCTTCTTCTTCTCTATGATGGCCCGTCTTGCCAAAGTATCCTGGTGTTCCTGTTCGGCACCAGCTTCCGCTCTCGAAAGTGCTGCAGCCTTAGCCTGCTGCCGAGCCTCATTATACTCAGGATCAACATGTTGACAGGCTACATAGAGTGTCTTTGCTAAACGAGTAAGCTGGGACCGAACGATTTCCGCTGGGGTGCGCTGGAGCCGTTGGACGGAGCTCGTGTCATTCTCGGCAGAGCTAGAGCCACTCCCAGGATGAAGAGTTTTTGCGGACGAGAAGACATCCGAGTCGAAGGTGAGAACACCAGTAGCATGATCGATCCGGATTGCCAGGTCACCCTTCTTGCATCCGTTCATGATGAACTTCTCAATGGAGGCAGCGTTTACTTGGAAGGGTTCGGGGAATTGGGCAAGCTGGTGTACGTAGCTTAGTTCCACAGACTCATAGACCTGCGACAATTGCTGGAACAACCTCGTCAATATGACTTGCTGTAAAGGCAGCACGTACTTCTCCATCTCGGGATCTGCGCCAATTTGTGCGAGGATAGGCGATATCTTTTTGCAAATAGACAGAGGATGAAAGTCAATCTCCAGGATCTGATACAGCTCCCGGATTTCTGGTTTGGCGCGCTTCAGGAGCCCTTTGCTCATGGCGTCCTTGAAAAGGACAGCCCTTGTTGGGGCATGAGACATGCCAAGAAGGTTGGTAAGGCGATTATTCTTGTTTTTGCGAGCCTCGTCAACATCAATGAGAGCTCCACGGGAACGAGACGTGCTTATGACGGGGATTGAGAGCGCCGACAGAAGGACAAATGACGCCGCCCTGCTCATATCGGCCTCAGTTATTGCTGGATTGTCTTTCTTCAAACTTTGGCCAGAGGCAATGGTGTTCGCAGATTGGCGAAGGAGGTTGTAGTATCTGCTCCAGGAGGCAGCATGGAACAGATAATTTTCGCTAACGAGGAATATTCGAGTAAGCTTCTCATAGTAGTTCGCCATCATAATATTCTTTGCTGGCCTTTTGCTCAAGCTGAGGAGAGTGTGAATGTCCTCGACGCTGCGAAAAGCTTCCTGCCACAGCTCGAGCTCTACAGCAACGTTAAGTTGCTGGAAACGAGTATCGAGGTGACGTTGCAGAGTATCGGGGTCACTTAGGTTGATGGCATGCATTTGTGACTGGTATTTGGCGGCATTCTGGACATGGTTTCGGAGCAGCTCGCAAAGTCTTCTGAACTCTGTCTTGCGGGCAAAATGCTGACAGAAGGTAAATGCCAGCATAGCTGTAGATTGATACATGACTTCCAGTCGTGCATTGTTCTTCAATATCTCTAACACAGTACGGTAGGTCTCCCACAAAAATTTCAACCACGGTGTAACGATAGCTCGGTCTGTTCGGTCCCTGGATTGCTCGCCGGAGACAGTGGACAGTAGTATTGATTCTGGCGTCTCTATAGCCTCAAGATCCTCGACGGTCGCACCCGAAGCAGTAGGCTCGAGAGTTGACTGAACCTGATCTGCTTTTGCTTGAGCTTCCGTGACCTTCGCCTCTGCTAGCTCAATGAACTTTTTGAGGACAAACTGCGTGCGGCTTCCATTAGCTTCCAATGCTTATCTGGAATACGTTGCGAATCCACGTACCTCGATCGTGCCAACATTGGTGTTTTGTGCAGTGTTCTTGTACTGGTAGAGACCATCTTTCGCTAATTTACCTTTCTTGAGGTCTACACAGAGCTCAACAAACTGTATCATCACAGGTTCAAGGGAAGTGATGGGGCTGTTTCTGGATCTTTTAGACGTGACATGTTCGTGTAGGATGGTGAGGGCAGCTTGAGACTGCTCGACAGCGATGAGTTCTTGTGCTCGCTGATTATCACAGCATATTAGCCATCCGCCATATCGAGAGCAGCTTGGCCGGCTGAAAGGAGCACGCCGAGACCTACCTTGAGCACATTCTCTGGTTTCGTATGCGGTGGAGGAGGCATTTTGGAGGGCCAGTCTTGATGGTTTAGCAAGATGTGGCCTATTAGACAGTCAAGAAAGACGTGTAAGTCCCTTTGGTTTATGATGACTGTGACCGTTTGGCAAAGGCAAGTTCAGATTTTGTGTGAAGGACTTTAGCGGCCCGCTAGTGACTAGTGGCCCTAAGCCTGGAGGGATCCAATTGGCGCAGCCAACCAACACCGCAACTTCGGTGTTCACTGGTGTGAAAACAAGAACAAGCCATCTCCGTACAGGAAAAAAAAAAGCATCACGGCGTCGCTCAGTATCCTTGTCAGCTACTTCTATCAAGACCTGATTTGATTATATCTCGAAGTTATTGTACGCCCGAGCAAGCGCCTCAATTGACAAGATGCCAACAGCTTACGAGATCCGCGCTGGTGGAGACGTTAAGAACAAGAAGCAATCCATGGCAGACCTGAAGCTCCGTCGCCTGAATGAGCTCAACTCACGCCTGAGAGAGGACTTGGAGCGGCCCAGGATTAAAGTGTCGGAAGCCTCGATGTCGTGAGTGATGCCTTGCCTGTAGCGACAGCGTGTGGTCGCTAGCTAAGCTAATCCTAATCTCCCGCCTAAGGTTAATACAATACTGCACAAACACAAAAGATTTTATGGTTCCCTCTATGTGGGGTTCGGTGAGTAGATATTAAGATCCTCCTGTGGTAAATGGCGCGTTGACCATTCGCGCTTCTTTGCATGTCTTGATTCGCTAACGTCACTCGGCTATCTTCCAGGTCGACAAGCGAGAAGATCCCTATGCACCACAACAATCAAATGGCTGTTGCACGATCATGTGAAGCTGCCTTCTTTGCTCGGCCTGGCGTTTTACGGTTCTTTCGCACCCGTCCTCGATACCGTCTTCCTATTCCCTACCTCACATTCAACAGTCATTTACAGAACGGGCCGTTCTTCTCTGGGCGCCTTGCATGAAGCATGGGCATAGGAAAAGCAAATCAGTAAAGGTTCAATCGTTTGGTGGCCACCACATCTAAAATGTCTTGCGGAAGGGTCGCATTTGCCTTGGCACCAACACGTGCATTCTCGAATGCAACTCGCTCCAGCAGGATGATGGTAGGTATGGCATCTACTAGCCCTGGCCCGCAAGCTTCTTTATTTGTATGGATGGTGGTTTTCGTGTAATAGCAAGGCTTCTCGTGTGTCTACGGTGGTTGTCCTCTCACTCTATAATACGTGCTGGTGGCCGCTTTCGGTGGTGGAGCAAGAAGCACATGTATCAAATCTACGGCGGACCATCACTGTGCCTGAGCCTCTGTAGATAGCAACGCCGATGAATGCAACACCAATGAAGAATTTGGAGCTTGTGATGGTTGTAAAACTTAGTATGACGCGACCGAAGCTTAGCAAGGACGAAGCAATCCTGCATTAGCCCTCGCCACATAATTTTCAAAGTGTCGAATATCTTGCTGGCGATTATCTCTTCACGAGAGCTATTTCCAATATGGATCCTACAGTTAAGGCAGAGTCTCTGGCCCCGGTGCAATTGCCTCGCATTACCATCAGCTTTTGTACCCAGTTGAGTCTTTGTCTCTTTGTTCCTTTGCCCGAGCCATTTCTTCCCAATTTTGTAATGTAATTCCAGTTGCACAACGTCTCATGGGCCTAGAATACCTGAGAGAGCTGTTCTACGACTCTGGTATGATCCCAGAAGAGATCTGTTGACTCGGAAATCATACAGATGCAAATGGATGCTTCGTGCTGCATACGTACGTCAGATGCCGGTCCCTTACTATTATCGAGTATGGCAAGAGTCACGTCCCTAACATGCACTTGATCCGCGACTTGTTCACAGAGTGTGAGCATGATGATATCGAATGCCTTTGGGTCAATTTGTATTCTTCCCAAAAGAGAAAGTGCCAGCAGTTCCATGCCTTTATCGCTCTTCCAAGGGCGTAGTACTTAGCTTTTCGATTGTCAACAATTTCCATGAAAGGGGTTTACTTCGCTATGCGTCACGATCTTTCGCTCCAAAATGGAGTCCCATCCGCTTCTCAAAGATTGATGATCTCGAAATGCTCTTTGCAAAGCTTACTCATTTGGCTTAGTTTGCCCAGGAACTCCTTTCGACATTCTCCACGTCCCTAGGTGAAGTCTCGCTCATTCCCGCCACGGGTGGTGTCTTCACTGTAGACATCGTCTATGTTCCTGCAGAATCAGATCAAGAAGCTGCCATGGGCCAACGCCCTCCTATCCGAAAGGCTCGCCTCTGGGATCGGAAGACTGAAGGCGGGTTTCCTGGTACGTCTTGGAAAAATTTCATCCATCTGTTCCTTTCTTCTGCGACATTCGTACACAGTGCCCTTCCCTCCCTCCCCGAGTAGCTTCTACGAATTTTGTCGGCTGTGTTTATTGTTCAAATCTACAAACCAAAAACTGTTGCCATTTTTGTCCACTTTGAAAACCGATCCATATCCGTCCTTGTTGCACGCCATTCGATCGTTCCCGGCTCAACACCCCACACATCGGACCTTCCAAAACCCTCCAGATGGAGGTAGACACATCTCACTCCAGCTGACTTTGTGTTTCTTCATCACAGATGTGAAGAACCTGAAACAGCTCGTCCGCAACATTGTCGATCCAAACCGCGATTTAGGGCACGTCGATCGCGATCATGTTGGAAAGAAACGTGGACCGATTTCGGATGAGAATCCTACCTTGTCGACCGGGCAGTCTTCAATAGAAAAGACCGAGGAAAGTACCCTGCATTATCGTCAAACAACGTTATCGACTAATATTTCCAAGGCGCAGGACAGCCAAGAGCAGGCCAAACCAATAGACACCGATACAGCTGTGGCGAGTGCCGCTGCCTGGGAAGAAGTTGGAGAACAGGGGAAACGAGAGGAAAATAAAAGTGGGGGAGGTGAATTATGTAAAGAATGTATATAAGGGATTGATAGCTCTGCGTAGTATTGAATGATCCGCACCACGGCATTGACCGAAGCACTCTCATGCACTATTTCTACAATCATCTCTCTACTAGCGTTGATATGTTGTTCAGTGCAGATATTTAAAACATCGGCGAATTCAAACCGTAACAATCGAGATATCAAATGTTCAAGAAACATATACTGCAATATGCTAAGAATCCAACTGCGTTCTGCTTAGAGACATCCACAAATAGTAGACATGGATGCCAAGTTGCAAGGGGCTCGAATAGCCTGACTATTTTAACAATTGATAGCATGCGCGTTTCCGAATTTGAACCCATTTCGAAACTTGAGCACTGTTCAGTTTTTCTAGGCACTGCATAACCTACAGATTTCAGGAGCTTTGGTTGTGGTCGTGTCAAAAACCAGGAGGTGATAGCCCAGTCTGAGAAAGATGTCGTGCTCCATACGGGTGCTCCATACGGTTAATCATCTGCAAAACGAGAAGATGCTACAACAGCATCAGCATGCTATGCTTTAGCTTGTCGTCTTTGAGAGCTGTCCAACGTCGTATTTCACGATATTGGAAGCGCAGAGAAGCATATCTTAATACCCTAAACCAGAGCGTACATTATCCATGGCCAGCTCTTTTTTTAAGGCACAAAGGTAAAGCATTACGATGCCCACATACTCGAGGGACTACACGTGGCAATCTCACACTAACATTCACCGTAAAGAGGTTCCTGTCATTTGCGGTGCTGTTTAATCATATATCCACCCTGCCCTTGACCATCATTTCCGTGTCCAGCTTTTTTAACATCATCTCTTCCACAATCTTTGCCCCTTGCTTCTCGGCAGCGACTCCAGCTCTCTTATCGTACCCTTCGTCGGTAACAGCTCCAGCCACAAGATCGTCTAGAGCCAATTTCGTTTCGCCTAAAGCATGGATCTGTTCCTCGATCGTATCCTTTGTCACCAATCTATATACTTCGACCTTCTTAGTTTGGCCGACACGATGGGCTCTGTTTTCCGCTTGCTGATCACTCTGAGGATTGAATGAAGAATCAAAAATGATAACTTTATTTGCACCTTTCCCCAAGTTAGTATTCATCAGCAAAAATTATCCCCCAAGGTGAGCTTACAAGCAAGGTTGATACCTGCGCCTCCCGCGCCTGTCGAAAGGAGAAATACAGTAATGTCTTCCTCTTCGTGGAATTGATCTATCATGTCTTGACGCTGTTCCATCGGTGTTGACCCATCAAGTCGGAAAAATTGCATTTCCAAGGTTTCCATGACCGCTTCGAGGATGTCCAATACCATGACAAACTGTGAGAAGATAAGGGCCCGGTCTCCATTCTTTTTGAATGTTCGGAGGAGTGTAGCGAGCTTGCTGACTTTCCCTGAATCCATCCACGGCGTGCCCCGAAGAAGAAACTTGGTCATTGTGCGAGGATGCTGTTCGCAGAATCGATGAAGCTCCATGTCCGTCATGACTTCCATGTCTTCGAACACAAGTTCAACATTAGAATGCTCGTACTCCGGCTCTCCTAGACATGCTTTGGACATCTTTGCGATAACATTATCATCGTACAGCCGACGAAATAGTAACGGGTGAAGCGAAGCTTTCCTAAGAGCCATCATCATGTTAGCGGTCTCGTTACTAGTCTTTTCACCAGCAGCCCTTGCTGTGACGATCCGAAGTGCTCGAGCCTTTTCCATTGCGTAGATCTCAGACTGTGATTTAGACAGTTCGCAATACTCAATCTTTCGGCTTTTAGACGGAAGATACTCCAAGACCTGATGCTTCTTCCGCCGCAACACAAACGGCGTCATGATGGATTTCGCCCGGGCGATGCGTTGACTTGATAATAGTGCCGCGTGGGAATCATCAGTGGTCTTGGCCTTGTGACTGAATATGGCTTCAAGATCCTCACTATGCTCCCTAAAAACTGAAGGCAGAATAAACCCCAGCAGAGAGGCGAGCTCCCGGAGGTTATTCTGTAACGGAGTACCTGTCAGAAGCAACCGGAACTGTGTTGGGATACTCATAAGCGCTTCATACCCCGCCGATTTGCTGTTCTTCAGGAGATGACCCTCGTCATATACACAGATTACAGGCTTCAGCTTCCGGAGGAATTTGTTGTCGTCCTTAGTCTTAGCTAATGTGTAAGTTGTAATAATGATGTTGAGGGAGTCCACATTGTTCAATATTTGGGTCTGAATCCCGGGTCGCTCATTCTGACTGGCATAGTATGGCATGACCTGAAGCTTAGGGCAAAAGACCGAGAACTCTCGTAACCAATTCTCCAGTGTAGAACCCGGAACAACAACCAAATGAGGGCCTTTGATGCCCTTTTCAAGCAAATGAGCAAGGAAAGCTACAACTTGACATGTCTTGCCCAGTCCCATATCATCGGCCAGAATACATGATAGTTTCCGCTCGAACAATAGAGTAAGCCAGTTGACTCCGACCACCTGATACATCACACAGTTAGCCTTCCCTTTAATGAATGAGATAAGCAAGCGGTCCTCTTAAAAGGATCATACCTGATAGTCCTTGAGCTGTATGCCTTGTGCCATGATCGAGGGCTGTGGAAAAAAAGCATGCTTTCGAGCTTTCTTAAGAGCTCCTTCCTCATCCGAAACTACGATGCTGTTCGGCGTGCCGATAGCTGAGTCCCGAGGAGATATGTCGCGCTCAACACTGACCAATTCGAGTCCACCCTCAGTGGCTGCACCAAATACATTGACACCCCAGCCTTTCATGTCTTCTTTCAATGGCTTTGCTAACTCCTCGCACCGCTTGACAAGCTCATCAATGGCCTCATAGCCTGTCAGCATATTTAAGCACTTGTCAACGATCTTGTCCCCAAATGGTTTGCGTGCCATCTTTTTCTTGGTCTTTTGTTTTCCTGGAACATCGCTAGTAACCTGACGAACATCGTCTAAAGATGCAAAAGGCTTCTGGGATAGGAGTACAGATGCAACTTCTTCCGTAACCCCGGCTAGATCGACAAGATCGGCAATCGAACATGTATTGAAGAAATTGAGGACCCTGTGATCCAGCGCAGTATCAAGGCCCGTTCCTAAGCCTGAATCAGTATCATCTGGGTCGGGCGTAACAGTTCCAGAAGGTGGAATAGGGGACGACTGTTTTGGTGGTGCGACCGGAGATGACTGCTGTTTCCGTCCCTGAACAAGGCGTCGTCTAGGCTTCAGTGCAACAGTAGCGGGTGGACTAGTCAGGGAAAAAGAGTCTTGAGTGCTCCGTACTTGTGTAGCGGTCCACTTGTTCTGGATTTTCAGATTTGGAGCCTTAATCTGTTGCTTGGCTGGAGCTTTTTTGGAAGCGGCTTGACTCGATAAGATATCTTCGCCATCTGAGGTTGTAAGGTCGATACGCGCTGTACGGATCTCCTGAGATGCTAGAAGCTCCATAGCATCGTCAAAATTGTACTTTTTCCGCTCCAAGACATCTTTGCACGCTCGCACCGTGTGATGAGGAAAAATTTGCCGCATACGGCTGATTTTGGATCGCAATTGATAGTCCTCAATGTCATCGATATCAAGATCGGTAATGGGCAGAGCTTTCGCGGGGCCTGTCTGTTTGACTTGCGTGGGTGGCCTGCGAATGGCCCCATACGCATTTGCCATTGTGTCGCCCGACACTTTCGACGTAGTGTCAATACGAAACGCGGTCCGACTTTCATCTCGATTCCGCTGGTCATACACTGACCCTGAGAATGTTGAACCTCGAGAGTCAATCTTTTCGGCACCGTCAAGAGGCCTGTAGAAAGAATTAGATAAAATCTCCTTGAAGCTACCACCAGGCTTTGCAGCCTTTGAGCCTTGTTTTTGGCCCGAATAGGTGAAGGTAGAGGGTTTAATGTCCGCTTTGCAGCCCGGTTCTGATTCGTCGTCAGATGAGGCGCCTCGCATGAAAGGCTCATCGTCACTGAGGTCCACGATAGAGGCCACAGGACCTTTTGTCACACCCTTCGGAGGTTTGAACGCTGTCCCAGCGGGAGCCATACTAGTCGCAAGCCTCCCTCCTACGAAATGTTTGCTCGTAGTAGGACTGCGAGATAAGTTTCGAGCGGGCGAAGAAACTGCCACCTGAACAAAGGAAGGCTTTCGGCCACTGCTATCTTGCCCAAGGGTAGCATTGAGGATTAGTTGTGTAGGCTGCGTGACGTACGCAGAGGGCGAAGATAATCCGTCAGCTGTGTTTTGTGAGGCCGAAATGGGTAAAGGGACCGTTGCGACTGTTTCGTAGTCCGTGAAGATATCGTCGCCACTGTCATTTTGGGAGTTACATGTTTGAGTCTTTAAAGGCTTGCCATTGGCTAACTTCCTCTTTTTTGCAGGCGTGTCTTCGACCAAGTCCATGGCGCTGAGGTGGGTAAGGATTGACCGCGTGAATACAAAATGCTCGGATGAAAAAAGGTGCCAAGCCAGACCACTCTGCGCGAGGGAAGGGAAGCGCGCCAGGACGCGCTATTACATTTCCAGCCTTATGGATTCTTCTCAATGCGTTTCTTCCTGCAACAATGACTTCAAGACGGATCATATCTTCTGACAAGAATTTGTTTGACAAAGATGAAACACTCAACACTCCCAATCCATCGGAGAAATCAGCCATTACTCCTGCAGTCCCTGCGTGGGTTAACCTTCCACTACTTAATAGATGTCGTTGATAACGGCGAGTATGTGCGGCTAACATCAACAATCCTCGTCTAGGGCTGTTATATTCAAGCTCTTGGGGTTCACTCTGGCAATGATAGCAGGCCCCATAGGAACTTACTTCCTAACTCTCAACACCATCTTTAAGGGTCTGTCATACACCTTCTGTAGCACGCCCCTTGTACCATGGTGGAAGATACCTACTCACAAGACAACATAGGCAATTCGACATGGGCAGGAGGCACAGCTGCTTTCATGGCGAACATCGTGCTCATAGCATATGTCGTCGTCGCTATGAGGGAGGATGAGAGTGAAAAATTAGCGGCTGAGGAGAAGACCAGGAAGGGAAAATAAGTGTAATGCTACGGTGGCATGAGGCCTCAAAAGCCATCGGAATGGCGTATAGGACGTTTTCTCGAGAGCTAGGAGCATGGCTCGTGCTATGCATTCTGTACCATCTGCCTAAAGTCTCGCCAACCTCAGCCGGACCGCTATGTATTATGGACAAGCTCTTGCCGATTAATCCAACCGATGACGCCTTCCATGCTGTTCGTGATCAAATGCAAGTTTCAGTCCATTAAGCATTACTGTTATGTGTTACGGAGGCAAACCGCACTGGCCGAAAATGCTCCTCTGAGAACCTCGAGGCTCTTAACTGTTCGTCTTACCATGGCCATCGATCTAGGCCTTGCTAAATCTTCTCTTGAGCCAACTCTTACGTTTGTGTGTGTCAATAGTCGGTGGTAGCCTGCTGCCCTCTGCAACCACAGCAGGGCTTCCTAGCTTAATTGGAATTCTTGGTCCGGCGTCTTTGGTAGGTGCATGCGGTGGTGGAGCGGGTGCCTCGTTGCCTTGATATGGATGGCCATTGCCAGCTGCAACCTGGGATTGACCGTATCCAGGATGTCCGTACCCTGGAGCGCCTTGCCCATGCTCCTCCAATATAGGACCTTGAAAGTGGGGCGCTCCTCCAAATCCGTTGAAGCCGTAAGCTTCACCGAGGTCTGGTTTGGGTGCTGTCTGAACTCTATCAATGGAGCTATTCTCGCTGCTGGGGTCAGTTGAATTGCCCCATTGGTCAGTCGCATGGCTCCCATTGGATGCTGATGCCACCGTATCATAAGATTGCTGATGTCCATGCGAAGGATAAACGCCTTGAGTACTGTTGTGTCCATACAAAGTAGGATCTGAGTGGTTTCGAGGGCCGAAGCGACGGCCACTGCCATACTGATTTGGAACGTTTCCGTAATTGTCGATCATACTATCAGGCCTGCTGTGGCTCATGCGATTGCCATAGTACCCTCCACCATAAACTGGTGATCGTTGTTGAGCTTGGTAACCTAAGAATCGGATGAAAGAATAAGCTTTTTTAGTTCAAGATAACGCAGCGCCATCCGGGAGATCGACGTGGCCAAAAAAAGCCAACCGTCAAAAAGAAAAAGGTCAAACGCGCGGCCTTCGGAACCAGTGGAACTTGAAAGGTTGAAAAAATCGGTACGAGTCATAAACCATGTTCATGGGGCATGGGAGAAAGCTTCATGAAGCAAAAGCCATCGCTCAACAAGCGCAACATGAAACGTAATGTTTTGGGTGATCTCACCGGAGAAATAGCCACTTCGGCGATTGTTCTGAGGGCTCATGGGATTCGCCGACTCTGTAGAAAACACCCATCAGTATTGTAATCTCCAGGCTTTTCCCGACGTAGGTGATATATCGTACCAGCTCTGAAAGAGGCCCTCCGACTGTATGATCCATCTATAGCTGCCTCAAAGGACCGAATAGTGTCAAGTGGACGTTCCATACGTGGTCGTGTCGGATTGGATAGGTCGGGATCAGCTGTCTAGACATTAAAAAACGCTCTTTGCATTGATGCTCTGGATATGTCTTACTGATGACGTTCCCATCCGCATCGCGGTGCTCAAGGTTCCTAATGGATTCGATCGTGGTGGCCTCCAAGGCACTTCGAGTTGCTGTCGCAGGTTCAGTAAGGTCCTGAGTTTCTTTGAATCATCTGTAGCAAACGTACAAGGCTGCGCCTCATGAATGGCTTTGGTCGGATCAGCCTTGGTACTGATATGGAACGCGGCCTTCTCTTTGGCGGTCTCAGCGGCATCAACCTTGGGAATCGATCCAGTGCTGGTCTTCCTATTCTTTCCGGTAAAACTCAGCATTGAGCTCCTGCGATTTCTAGCCATCGTAGGAAAGGCGGCGCGGGGGCTTATGAGCGATTATGGGTGGCAAGAGTGACGGAGAAATCTAGGTATTTGGAAAGTTGAGGACCGAGTTGTGAAGTTGGCCAACTCCTATTGTAACGACAGGATAAGGTGAGCGGTTGAGCTTCTGGGTTTACGAAACAGCCGTCGATCCGCCGCTTTGGGGCAGTGTTGGGCCGGCTTCAAGCGAATGAGAATGTTATGGATATAGAATGGACAGCGTAATGAAGTAGAAATGTTAAAATTCAAGTAATGGGTACCTGATAGCTGTACAGAGAGAATGGAAGCGAGTGTAAAGATGAAGGACACAGCTCCGGGCTGGGAGGTGACGATAAGCCGTGGTGAGACCCTTGGCTTGGGTCTGGCCAAGAAAATCTTTGGTTCATCGAAATTACTTAGTGCAAACTCAAACGAAGCTAAGGCATTGACATTGATTTGCTCTCCATTGCTCTACCTATTCCTTATGGATCGTTACATCTCTTGCATTGAATTATAACAATGTGCGTGGACGGCCATGGTTAATATGTTACCTGAATGTATACCTTTGTCACAATACCGACTTTCCAAGGCGAGAAGGCCGCCTGCTTAACACCCATAGAGCAACGAACGTATTCTTTTTGGCGCATACCAAAGTGATTATCATTATCACACTACTTCAATGCAGAAAGGTTTGCTTTGAGTTGATTTGGTTGTCCTGGGTAAGCTACGCACGAATGTGTGTTTTTTAATTACACAGTGTGGCCTTCGACCTCTTTCATCCTCTTCAATGCGGCCAGCAGCAGCCTGCCTCTCTTTCTGACCCGGAGTAACGCTAAATAGATGACGGATACAGCATCACTCTAACCGAGGCCCCGAACGATTTGGGAGGAAGATTGCGTCGGAACTGTGCCCTCACGACGCCAGAGTTGCCTAGCGGTCTCGTTCAGAAATAGACGTTATAGGGTACCCATCAGATGAGCATACCATGTGGACGTGTCACTTTACCCCAAATCACTCTGATCTTTGTACCCCTGACTTCCCGGTGTGCGCGATAGACAAAGGCCACTTTCTTGCCTTGGTAGAAGCTGTAGATACGTTGATGGTTAGCCGGATGTGATCTCAATGATCTCAATGCAGACACAGGTGGAAGCGCACGTAGCAGCTTTTGAGTCGTCTACGCCCTCGATCTTGATCAAGCTATCGGTATATCAGCAACGAGCCCTACAAGCCCTGCTCTGTCGTAAATCCCACCTAGTCCCTGGGTTTGTATTTCGCTGAAAGGCATCAGCGCAGTCCTGCACAGCATCTCCAAGTACTCTGTCACTCACCTTCCCTCTTTGATAACTTAGATGCCGGCCCCTGTCATCATCGTACCCGAGTCAGCCCGTCCACTTCAGGACCCGTCCTGTGACATTCGCATCCTCTAATTCAAACATGCGGATAAGACGTCGCGCTGGATACTTGTGCCTGGCAACTCACTTTACATATACTAGACACAAGGGTCAGCTTTGAGAGAGCACATCAAAGGCTAGCAGCAAGAGTAGCGTCGACGGTCGGTACTCTTGGCTGGCAAGAGCTTCAGTTGGGTGAGACGCGGTATACTTACACCGATGTCCCGCCTCGGAACCCATGTTGGCCACCTATTCTCCGTGTATGGTAACACCAGGAATGCAACTTTCGAGTGTTGACGGTGATGGTTGAATTGGCCAGGGACGCTGAAGTATGGTTGTTCAGGTGTGGGTTCTTGAAACTGAGAGATTAAGCGACAGAGGCTAAGGCGGAAATGGTTAGACTCTAATGTCTTTGTTGTGGATCAAGAATCAAGATACGGAGTACTTTACCTTAAGAAACCCGTCGTGCCCGTATAGTTGTTTGGCCCCGTGTGGGCCTGCTGTCAAGTACTTCTACACTGAGGAACCTCGTAGGTCTGGCAAGAAGATTATCCTGTATTTATTGTTCTCCAAATTACCTTACGTTGGTACCGAGTATGCGCAACTCTGCCATGACTGTGAGCTTGTTGATGAGAGACTCTGCTGTAAGAGCCGTGGGTGAGCCCTCGGACGCCCAGCGGGTCATCTCAATCAATTCAATTTGTGACCTTAGAGCTATTCACAAATAACTCTGGACACGGTAACATTTTAATAATATCAATAATTGATTTATCAGATAAGCCCGTCTCACCCGGTGAATCCTACGGAGGACTTTAGTAAAGACAAAATATAAACAAAAGCCAAGCCCAACCTCGGGTTACTGCACTATATCCGCAGTGTTCCGTATAAAAACCGATAACAATTCCCATCACTGTAAAAAAAATCTAGTGTACAACATGGATTGGAATGTGGGAGTGATGGTTGACTGCTAGTAATTTCGATGGTAAGGTGGACACTGGACAGCAAAGAGCAGTTACTGTATTGTAACGGCGGTAGCAGCGGTTGAAATACGGGTACTTGTACGGGTGACTGGTACTCGTACTGGTAATAATCGTATGGGAACACGCTACACTTTGTATGGGCCATCCCAATGCCAATGCCACCCCAACACCAATTTTTTTGATTATTTGACCCATCCATCCCACATCCATCCACCACAACCATAACATGCCTGATTCATATGCCGTCATTCAATTACGTATCCAAGAGGCCTTAGCCACTATTGCGCCCGGAATAAAGCCTAAAATCACGCGATTAGTCACTGAATTCAACGTGCCCTACGAACAGCTCCTCAATCGCTACAATGGGATCCCCCCCATAGACAGCCACTCTTACGCTCTCACAGATCATGAAGAACAGGCTGTTCATCAGTATATACAACGGCTCGATGAACTGGGAATAT
The DNA here is from genome assembly GCA_033085395.1 of Xanthoparmelia taractica. NCBI lineage: Eukaryota > Fungi > Ascomycota > Lecanoromycetes > Lecanorales > Parmeliaceae > Xanthoparmelia > Xanthoparmelia taractica. Next base: position 196,630 of record JANQBS010000019.1, on the reverse strand, counting down.
CTTGTCGCCGTCCGATGCTTGCAAGAGCTACAAATTCCATTCTCCACGAGCGCCCTGATTCCATCAGACAAGTAGAAAGTCATTGGCCTACACGATTCTTAAAGCGTTATCCTCAGTACAAAATACGCAAACAAAAGCCTCTTGTATCTCAACGGAAGAATGCGCACAAGCCAGAGGAAATTCTAGACTGGTTCCAACGTTTTCAGGGCGTTTGTCAAACGCACTCAGGAACAAGAAGATCAAGTGGTTCAAGGCTGCTGCAAGGAAGGCCAGGGAGCTGGCCAAGATCAGATCCAATAGGAAGGCTGAAATAGGCCATTGTAGTCCTTAATATGTATGTATGTGAGTGGATAATTAGAATAATAAAAAAATTGGTGTTGGGGTGGCATTGGCATTGGGATGGCCCATACAAAGTGTAGCGTGTTCCCATACGATTAGGTGCCTTAGTCGCGGATTACTAAAATCCTCACAGCACCAAAGCTCAACTCTTGCGTTGAAACCCGTCCCATTGACCCTTACTCTTCTTCACAATAACAACAACCTTCCTTCTATTTAGCTTGCCCACCTCACTGTCCCCAGTCTTAATATGGCCGATACAATGATCCATCCAGACGAGCCTGAAGACGCTGGGTAAATGTTAATCTCTATTTGTGAAACGACGTCACCTCTCCTGGACGTTAGCTAATCCTTCTTTCCTATCGTAGTACCGTCGAGCTCAAGGATAACACCATCATCGTAGTTCTAGGCGCGTCAGGCGACCTTGCAAAGAAGAAGACTGTGCGTCACCTAAAGTCATTGGAACTGCAACAAGTGCTGATTCAATGTACACAGTTCCCAGCTTTGTTCGGCTTGGTCAGTGACCTCTGCCGGTAAAGTCCTTTAGACCCCGCCTTACGTGCTCTTTAGTACCGCAATCGATTCCTTCCCAAAGATATCAGAGTTGTTGGCTATGCACGGACAAAGATGGACCATGAGGAATACCTCAAGAGGGTCAAGTCACACATCAAGGTACCGACCAAGGAAATGGAGGAGCAGCTCGAAGAGTTTTGCAAGATATGTACATATGTCTCGGGTCAATATGACCAGGACGAACCGTTCAAGGTCCTGAACGAACATCTGGAGGGCATCGAGAAGGGTCGAGAGGAGCAAAACCGCGTGTTCTATATGGCGCTTCCGCCTAGCGTCTTCATCACAGTCTCACAACATCTCAAGCGGAACTGCTACCCCAAAAAAGGAATATCACGTATCGTCGTGGAGAAGCCTTTCGGCAAAGATCTGGGAAGCTCGCGAGAGCTTCAAAAGGCTCTTGAGCCCGACTGGAAAGAAGAAGAGATCTTCCGTATCGATCATTACCTGGGGAAAGAAATGGTGAAGAACATCCTGATCCTCCGATTTGGAAATGAGTTCTTTGGTGCTACCTGGAACCGCAACCATATTGACAATGTCCAAATATCTTTCAAGGAGCCATTCGGGACCGAAGGCAGAGGAGGATACTTTGACGAATTTGGCATCATCCGAGATGTGATGCAGAACCATCTGCTGCAGGTGCTAACTCTGCTTGCTATGGAGAGACCAATCTCGTTCTCTTCAGAAGACATTCGCGACGAGAAAGTCCGAGTCCTCCGTGGCATCCCCAACATAGAGCCAAAAAACGTCATAATCGGCCAGTATGGCAAGTCTTTGGACGGTAATAAGCCTGCATATAAGGAAGATGACACCGTCCCAAAGGAGTCGCGCTGCCCTACATTTTGTGCTATGGTTGCATACATCAAGAACGAGAGATGGGACGGCGTACCCTTTATACTCAAGGCTGGCAAGGGTAGGTTGCATAATCACCTTATCTTTCGCTTCCGAACGCTGATCGGATATAGCTCTCAATGAGCAAAAGACAGAGATCCGGATCCAATTCAAAGACGTTACGTCAGGTATCTTCAAAGATATTCCACGTAACGAGCTTGTCATCCGAGTGCAGCCAAACGAATCAGTGTACATCAAGATGAATTCGAAGTTGCCTGGTTTGAGCATGCAAACTGTTGCAACAGAACTTGACCTAACTTATCGCCGCCGCTTCTCCGACCTCAAGATCCCCGAGGCTTACGAGTCTCTGATACTTGATGCGCTTAAGGGTGATCACTCCAACTTTGTCCGTGACGATGAACTGGATGCTAGCTGGAGGATTTTTACGCCTTTATTGCACTATCTAGACGGGAACTCAGAGATCACTCCCATGGAGTATCCCTATGGTACGTGAAGGAGCAGGCCTCCAACATTCAAAGCTAACAGCGCCCCAGGCTCACGCGGTCCAGCCGTTCTGGATGACTTCACATCTTCTTATGGTTACAAATTTTCCGATCCAGCCGGCTATCAATGGGGTGGAGCTCAGAATGAAGCCAACAAGCTGTGATTAAAGTGCATGCGGTTGGTCAGAGGTCCCCTCACTTGCGTGCTTGTATGAAGGTGTAGTAGATCTCGGTAGCTTAGCCACGACACTTTAGATAGCGCTTAAGCGAACGAATACACGGCTTGACAAAGACCGTTGCTTTGAGCAGTGCAGTGTGGGCATGCAAACAGACTATTATGAGACTCTATGCTACAGGGAATGGAGCCTGAATCTGGGAAATCTTTCATTTTTTTCGGTAATCAACCGACTACGGCAACTGTCTTTATACAGCCGTTCATCTATTTATGCATGCTAAGGACCTCCCGGATATCTTTTTCGTGAGCTTCATGCTCAACGCCGTCGCTATGTGTCGTGCATCCATCATTGTCATTAGTCGAACCCTAGTCACTTAGAAACCGCTCCACTCCTCATGCTTTGTCCTTCCCCGCTCATTAAATCTCCTACGCCACCATTCCATCTTCCCCCATCTTGGTTGCTACCACTGCCCACATTACCTAGCCCCTTTTGTGCCTTGACCTCAAGGCCTGCGTTTAGAATGCCCATTCTCAGTAAGCGCAGATGGGCTGTCCGCTCGTATTCCTCTGCCGTAGCCAGCGCCTCGGCATGCACTTCGCTTCTATTGTCTACCTTTCTCGCCAGTAGCACGCGATCAACGAGGTCAAGGCGAGCGTCAAGATTACCGCGCTTGATCATTTGGGTAAGTTCGAATTCGACGGTAGGCTCATCTGTGTTGAAGGCTGTTGCAAGAGCTGAAAATGTAACGCAAGAGAAAGGGATAAAGTATTGCTGTATAGCTTTACTGCGGATTTCGTGATAGAGCTGGGGGATGTGGCGTTGAAGGTAGATGTCAAGGAGGTAGTCTGCTTTGTATGAGTCGAGAATTGACAAGCATGCGGAATATTTTGAGGCCACGAAGTAGGATATGGCGCGGCGGATGTGAGGTTCGAGTTCGAGGTAATTGCGGAAGCCAGAATTGTCAAGTACTTTCTTCTGAAGCTCATCACGGGTCATGGAGGCGAGTGCGCAGAGGCCACCATAGACCGCGATATCGTTGGGGGTCAAAACTTCATTGTAGGACTCTTCGTCCGCCGGATCGTCGAGCTTAGCTTGTGACATTCTAGGATCCGTGCTCAAGAATTCCTCAGCGGCTTCCTTGTATTTCGCTTGGGCCATATATATGAGCCCTGAGGCAGCGGACAGCTTGGCGGAGTTCTTCTCAGCTTCAGGATACTTTTGACTGCCTGATTGACCGCGAATACGCTGGACATGGTTTTGAGCGGCGAACCAGCTGTGTTGGTCAATGCAGACGTTGATGAGATGCATGTTCATAATTACAATGTGGGAGTTTGTGGTACAGAAATCACGCATTTGAGAGTAGGCTTTGTTGGACTTCGAGAGTTCACCAATATCGTGGTAGTGGTGGCCGAGATCATCGTATCCCATCTTGGAGAGGAATTGTTAGATAATAAGCTTGTGCCTGTGAGAAGAAATAGTATACCCTAATGCTCTCCTTGATCAGGTTATTCTTGTAGCCCTTCAGCTCCAACTCCATTTTGTCGGTTGCGCCTTTGACTTGCTTCTTCATCCTATCAATCCAGTCCAAGTCCGGTGTGGCATCGGCGTCACCCGGGGCAATTTCGCGAAGATACGACACAGCATTCTCGTATCGCTGAACATCAGTTCCTTCCTTGGCTTCAGCAATGGCTGCTTTCAGTGCTTCCAGGTAGAGATAAGGCGAAGAAGTTCCAATAAGGAGTAGTCGTTCGAAGCGCGTTCGGCCTGTCGAAGCGATTAGATACCTGGGTTTCACGAGGCGTGAAAGGAACTTGACGCCTTTTACCTCTGTAGTTCGCAATGTAAGCATCGAGATCCAGCTTTGGTGGCTCTATGAAGAGGTCAGTCAGTCTTTCCAATGGGCGAAAGCGCAAGTCTTAGTCACTGACCGTCTACAACGATTCGTCCAGCTCGACGAGCTTTGACAAAGTACTGGGGCTCAGCTTGGACAGCCATGACCCTCTCAACTGCAGTGTCCGAGCCGAGCCTTTGAACCAATACTTCAAAGATGTAGCCAGAGATTGGGTGTCGATATGTCGTTGTAACAGAGCATTTGGCAGTCCCCTAGGTCAGATTGTGGGTGACAAGGGCACGAGGGCAAGGGAGTTTACGAAGTAGCAGCAAAGATGCTTTAGAAATAATTAGGGCTGACCCTTAGCACGACCGGCTTGAAATCTGCTTTTTCCATTCTGGGCAATCTGGTTCTGTAGAAGTAAGTACTCCAAACTGACTTGTTTATATATCGTTACTATCTGCCTTGAAGAGGACTGCAGACAGCTTCTTGTATCATGCTGAACACTTTGACACGTCCGGTCAAAAGTTCGCTGTCTTTATCTGGTCGAAGATCTCTCTCAGGAGGCGTCAATAGTATACAGGGCAGGTGAAACCATGCTACTCCTTCCAAACATGTACTCATATATATGAATATAGCCGGTGATCGCGTCCTCCTGCAGTTGAAAGGGAAAGACCCGTTCATGACTGAGGAGCTTTGTCAAGATGGAAAGACAAACCTTCAGCAGTAAGTTGCCTATTTGGAGCCACTTTGTACTGCATGTTGAGCGACAAGACTTCTTCTAGAAATGGAAGACTCCCACCAAATGGTTTCCAAATAGGGTTCCAACGCCACAAGAGATGTGCTGACTCCAACCTGACTCAGTGGCGACATTTTGCACAGCGAAATCATTGGCAGAAACACAAGAGACTTAGTGAGGAGTAGTAGAGGAGCGGACCTTAGAGTCTTCCTTCCCACTTTGGCTGAATATGTCACAATGACTCCCCGTATTGTGACTCCTGTGAGTCTACTTCATTTCCCTCAATTTTCACAGGGCTTATTTCTTTCACCAGTAGATCTACCCCGCCGACGCCAATCTTATAGCCTCGTTGCTCGATATCCACGCCAGTGCTTTTCCCTCATTTCACGGGCCCCCATCGTTAGAAGTTCTCGAAGCAGGCACAGGCCACGGAGGGTTGACCTTGTACCTCGCCAGAGCTATCCATGCTGCAAATGCTCTGCGACCTAAATCCGACAACTCAAGTAGTATAGCAGTAAAAGATTTTCAGTCGGCATCCTGTTCTAAGAACGGTATTCCAAGCTCTCAAAGGCCCTCAGCACAGGACGGTGATCTGAAAGCACAATCCCAACCTTCCTATGAACATGGGAGCGATGACCGGCAAGCGGTCATCCATACCGTAGATGTATCTTGGAAACATTCAAAACATGCAGAGAAGACTGTAAAAGGGTTCCGCCAGGGACTCTATGCTAACGACATCGTCTTCCACGTTGGTGATGTCTCACAATGGATCGACGAGCAGGTCTACGATCGGGGACTGGGACTTGATGAAAAAGCCTTTCTGTCACACATTGTCCTAGACATGCCTGCGTCGTTCCATCATGTCGAAAAAGCAGCTTCAGTACTGCATACCAATGGCAACCTTCTTGCCTTCAATCCTAGTATCACGCAGATCGTTTCTATCGTTAAACTGGTTAAGCAACTTAATCTCCCCCTGGTCCTTAACAGTGTTCTTGAGCTTGGACCAAACTCCGGAGGCAGGGACTGGGATGTACGTACTTTTATACCAAGGGCACTGACGAGGATGGCCAAAGCTTCCACACAGGAAGACGATCCGTCGAGGAATACGGACAAGAATTCGGAAGAAGGCTCAGTGGCCGACCCTGCCAAATCGGATCCCTTTGATCGAGACAGTCAACCAATCCACGATCAACTCGGTTGGATGGAGATCGTTTGTAGACCGAAAGTCGGTTATCGAGTGGCTGGTGGAGGTTTTCTCGGTGTCTGGACGAAGATGAAGTATTGATTGCCACTGGGAAGTTTTTGAGCCCCAGACCGTGGATTACCGTTCACACAAATTTCTGCCCCTTTGTCAGTGCAAAATCTCGGTCACATTGATGCCGATGTTGGACAGCATGGGGTCTTTAACTCAGGAAAGAGGGCCTGTTCGATCTCTAGACGTGGACGACCTCCTCGAGAGGCGCAATATTCTGTAGAAGTACATTTCAGGGGCTATCTATGTTTAATCTTGTGGGAGTGATTTTTCAATTCTTTTCCGCCTATCTTGTGGCAGAGGGAGTTCCGCCACTTCGCAAGTAATATCCGGTAGTCCAGAATGCTGCTTCCTACCTTCACCAAGTTATGCGCTGTGAAGACGGTCCTGATAGACTCAGAAGCTCAAATTATCTGGTTGGCGAAGGGTCATAACTTGCTTTGTGGCTTTGGCGCGGCTTGCGTCCTCTTAATGATCCAATTCGCAACGTCGTTCGCAAAAGTGATCCTGTCATCCCCCGGCTCAGCGTGTAGTTTGTGGAACCATCCAAGATATCTGAAAGCATTCGGAGTCAGCATATCCAAACGTAAGGCACATTCTGTGTCCCGAAAATTTCCTGGAAGTGTAACACTCTCGATTGTGACGCTCGCAGTTCGGGTCCCATGTTGAACCGGGGAAAGTAACATCGGAAGACTGCTTACTCCTTGAACTCCTATTAAATGTTCATAAGCAAAAATATTTCGGCTCAATTACTTTGCGTGATAGAAAACAATACCTTGTCTTTAGCCTTCAAGCGTTGAAACCACCGCTTACTGGTCTCGAAACTAGTGACCCGATCTCCACTCCCATGTCCTATCCAGAACCTTTTCTCGTCTTCTATGACCACTTTGTCGGAGTCCAGCTCCTCTCCCCTGTCCATCATCCCCACTAGCCCTTCGAGAGTTCCCGTATCGTGACAAAGTTCGTCATCCTCCCACTGATAGTCCCTTTGTCAGCCAAGCATCTTTGAGATAAGAATCAAGTCATATTGTATGTTTTGCAAGTTGGAAGAGGGACAAAACTTGGACAGCCTGCTAGTCGAATATCGGACTCAAGAAGGGCCGACCCTTGCGGTTTCGATGATGACTACCTACCTTCCCAGACAAAGAACTGAAATTGAGCCAACACGTCTGGTACTTTCTAAAGAAGTTTGCTATTTGCATCACAAGACAACCAGAACTGAGCTTCCGAGACTGCGGAGTCCAAGAAAACGCACAAACTGTGAAAGTGCACTTTGTGAGGCCTGATGGACCTCGGGGATTCTGATGGCTTTTTCCAATCGAATCCTACAGTAACGGCATATTCTCACTGTGCTGGGTCCCTACTGAGACAGCTCCGCGGAAGAAAGAAACATGCTAACCTCTTTGCATACTTCTGGGTCCCTGCAAAGCCATTTAGGCTGCAGCTTCTGCACCCTAGTTCATCATTTTAGAGTCAGTATTATCGATTCGTGGGGCACATTGAGCCATGATACTTGTTTGAACAACATAAACTCCCAAGAATCTCTCAGGCCCCAAGATTCTGTCCAGTTGAGGGAATACGGACACGGATGATACGTACATTTGTCTCTTTGGGAGGACTTTCGCCGCTAGTCTGCCGGCTGTTGCCGTGAAACGACCAGGCTGTGCAGAAGGATGGAGAGCTAGGTATGGGCTTTCCGCCAAGTAGCCCGTCATCTGGGACCGCATATCCGGAGGACCACGAGCTGCCCATTGAAGCACTTCTGCGCCGCCCATTGAGTGGCCCATCAAAAACAGGGGGACAGATATCGATGCAGCTGTTGCAAGGATCGGTTTAACAATGGAGCTTATGTCATTGAGTACCGTCGTCGTGGGCCCAGTGAGACCTTTTTGTGAGGGCATCTGTACAGAACGTCCCCAACCTCGTTGATCGAAGGCATAGGTTCTGCAATCGCACTCCGTGTCAGCGTTGCCTTTCTTCAATCGGACGTTGTATTCATGAAACGGAGTGACATTTCCTCGGGCAGCTTAGGAAAAGGAAGATATGTTGTCCAGGCTTAATGGGCCTAGTAGACAGCCAATATATGAGACGTTCTGGGGCTCTAGCAGGGTCATGAATGCGTCCAAAGGCCAACCTTTAGACCGTGCGCGTGAGATACTATTTGGAAAGAGTTTTTTATTGATTTAAAAAACCCGTCGTCGCGCTCAGAATTTCTAGCTTGCGAGGTGTAGAAGCGCTATTAATTTTGGTATGGATACCCTGGTGGCTCAAGAAGCCTTCTGAAGTGGAAGAGGATAGCTTGGTGAAGACTTACTGGATACCACGGCCAGCTAGGGTGGGAAAAAGGGTGTAGTAAGTATTGATATGGTCGGAAAAGCCATGGACGAAGAGCAACAGGGCGTGAGGATTTGTTGTGGGCTACGTATGGTGCAAAGTTAACTGGAGGATATTGGGGTTGCAAGAATTGGACGGAAATCGACTGACTATCCACGTCTTCGTATACAGTTTGTGCTCATCGGGCAGTGTATGCCTTCGTGTCCTTCAAATCAGCATCAACTTCTTAGGACTGGGTTTTGGGTCCTGAAGACGTTTTTCAAGTTCTTAATGTCACACAAAACATGTCCGCGAGCAAACTTGTAGCCAAACAAAAGATGACTCACCAGCCCTCCTCTGTCGTATAAGAGGCCATTATATGCTGGGCAATGGCAATAAATGCAAGAGTATTATTCAACATTGCACGCTCGTACTCGTACCTTTTTGATTGGAGTCATTAGGGCTGAAGCCGCCAAGGCTCTCCCCCTTCGCCCGTCTTTCTATCTACCTTACCTTATGTGAGATGGAAACAGCTGTCGTTCAAAAATGACAAATCCAGCTCTACGCCAGCAAGTACTCAACATCTATAAAGGTGATCTCCAACTGCTCCTTTGGATTTCCCAATTTTTGCACCAGTAACCACTGAGGACTATTGCTAAACCAAGGTCGTAGAGCTACTGAACTTGGGTAAGGATTACCCTCTTGGTAAGGCAATTTCTTCCTATTCAAGACTTCTTCTCGAACCGCGAAACTTGCTGCAAGAGCAAATCCTTGCCACCCTTCTTTTTCCCCCCAAACATGTCTTGTTAGAGACATCCCTATTAATAAATAAATGGGAATGTTGACTCCGAACTGTGCTAGGCTACAAGTACTTCCAGACTCGCCTGCACCAAGCCTTCGCCAGTCGAGCCACCCTGCGAGATGAAAAGGATATCAAGGAGGGGATCAAAAGGGCCGAATATGTAATGAAAGAGGTTGAGGCTCTGTAAGGGTGTGCTCATCACCGCTCAGAATAGGTTGCTGATACGATGAATTGACCAGTCATTATTTGAAGCGATATAGAGCGCTACGGAAGCGCTACGGTTAAATTTGAGGGAACCGTGCTCTTTACTTTCTGTAAACACACCCCACTCCACACTCGAGACAGTCCATTGAAAGGACTATCATGTCCGAAGCAGCCCTTAACCATATCTGGCAGCCTCCAGTCAGATTCATTTTGGTACTCGCCACTTTCTTTCATCCATCAAGAGCGGCTTCATGCTATTGAAAACCCCATGTACAATGTTGAAGCTGTGCCTTGGGGCCGCTTGGTCTGCTGCTAGAGAAGGAACTCCGGGCAGCTGTTGAGGCTCTCACAACGCTCAATTTCCTCGCAGACTTATTCGTCCTACTCAGTTCCTTCCAGTCGTTTCCACGGGGCCAGCGCGTGGCCCTAAAGGGTACTAAAATCCTTTAATTGCATATATCACTATAAGCATCCGATTCGCTCGAGGAGTCCAAGCCTGTGGGGGCGCAGGATATCACCTCGAAATTCTGTCTGCGCAGAGCTTTTTCCAACCTTAAATTTGAATTCTTAACATGTTGGTTCTCGGCTTTTACGAACCGGGTGGTCGCACTCTAGTGTAGGTTGCGCTCAGTCTCTTGAGGGTTTCTCCTCCTCTCTAGGAATTCCTGTGGCTACCAAGGAGTTTGACTATACGCAGCCCAGTTGCAGATGTATCTCCGTTATTTCGGAAGGCGTCACGAAACAAGATCGATGAGTACGCATTTCTCGAATCATCGTCAGACCCCAAATTCAGATATAGATCAGGAAGCAATCGCTGGATTCAGATTCAATGATCCACCAGGGATTGTGGGTAGGGCCAGGCTGAGTGCACACGTATAAACCCTCGTATACCGTCGTATTAGCAAAAGAGTATAGATAGTGTGGGTTTACAGCCAGACTAAAAATACAAAATGGATGAGGTCTTGACGACGGAGGTCTAGCTATATCACGTCAATCGGGTGCCTTAATTCGTAAGAAGAATGCACAAATAGGAAGCTTTAAAACTTCTGTTTGAATAGCTAAGTAATCAGAATTGAAGAAGTACCCGTCGAGTAATGAATCTAGCGACTGCAAGATATTAGGCATGCAGGATTCCTTTGCGGACCATCTTCGAAATGGACATCCGAAGAAGAATGAACTTGGAACACTCGATCGGACGTGTGGGATTGAAAGCATCGCCCGAAGCAGTGAATGGGAAAGTCGTCTTGAAGTGAGAGGAGTTTTTTTTTTCACTCTCTTGCTGTCAGCAGCATTCAGGCACGAGAAGGGGTTCGGGCACTAGCGAGTATAAGCTAGCGCTAGGGCGGGTAGCTCCGCGCTACCATCCAAAATGCGGCGGAACCTTCACCACCTCTGCAGCAGCGTTTCCGATATTGTACGCCATACAATAGCTATCATTCTTTAATCATTGCAGTAAACGGTATACGAATACCTTCTTATGTTGTCGTGAAGAGACTCGACTACATTATTGAGGAGCCCATGAAATCAACCTCTTGTCCCTCCCCACACCTTGACCCAGAACCCGTTGACACACCTATCGCAAAGCCTCCGCTAACGCACAGAACACCAACGATACAATACTTCCGTGCCTGTGAAATAGACAACCCTAAGTCACCTGTGTTGGATCTACCTTTTATCTGTCTAGGTCCAACAATTGCACCAGCACAAATCCCCCAACGGTAACACAACGTCCTCTATCCACAATTGAGATTGGTCGACCTTAGTCTCTCGAGCCTGAACCCAAGCACACAAAGACCTCTTATGCCTATGATCGAACGAAGACTGGCACGCAAAATCACCTCCTCCATTGCAGAGCTCAATACGACGTGAAAGTTGCCGTCTTCTTCTCTGGTTGACCTTGTTAGATGGCAGATGGAGCACACCGGTTCCCTGGAACCGGACCATTCTACTACAATCAATACAACCAACAAAACCACCACCCTCGTCATCTAGCCCGATCCGGCTCCCCAGTGAACAGTGGCAGAGGTAGCTACGCCAATGACACCCCTTCGCCCTCTCGCTCGCCTGTATCCCAGGCCTCTTCCCACAATCCGTATGCGATGTACAATCAGGGTCATCAACAGGGTCAGCACGTCATGATGAACGGCGGACAACATACGAGGTTTATGCAGCCGGGTGCGGGCCACAAGTATCAGCATCAATCTTACCAGCAGCACCACGGTCAACAGACGAATCATCACCCGCAAAACCAGAACGGAGGCCACAGCATAAGCCACCAACACACATTCTCCTCGGGAGCATTATCAAACGCCACTCCTCATTTTACTCCGAACCGCCTTCACAACGGTAATTCCAGCAACTCTCAGGTTGGGGGAATTAATGACAATTTCCTACCAAATCAGCATTGGCAACGTCAGATTCAGCTCGCCGCAGAATCTAGACAGGCGCAATCGGCACCGCACCATCATTGCAAGAAAGAAGGAGTTATATCGCGCGTGAGCAAAGCCGTTGAGCAGACGCCTACCGAAGAAGCAGCTGAAGAGGTCGAGGAAGAGCGCAACCGGGCTATCACTGTTGGGGAGATCTCAAGACAGGATTGGGACGCCTTAGATTGTAGCGGTCAAGGTATGAGGGCGATCTCAACATCAATCTTCGCGTACAAATTCCTTAAGAAGCTGTACCTCGACCATAATCGGCTTTCGCGCCTTGACCCTATCGTCGGGCATCTGAGGAACCTGACACATCTGGATATTTCTAACAACCAAATAATGGAATTACCAGAGGAAATCGGAATGCTTGTCAATCTGAAGGAACTCTTGGCGTTTGACAACAATCTGCAAACGCTTCCTTACGAGGTGGGGTACTTGTTCAAATTAGAGACGCTGGGAATAGATGGGAATCCATTAGATGAAGATCTTAAGGAGCACATCGTGCACCATGGGACAAAGTCCTTGGTTACCCATCTAAGGGAGCATGCTGCACGTATGTATTTTTCGCATGATCAATTTGCGATAGCCCGATTTCGGAGCGATTGGACTGACTGAGCTGTAGCTGGGACCCCTCCCAATGAGCGTCCCCGTGTGGAGATTGATTCGTCTCCTGCCTCGGAGATTCTCAGCGTTCTATCTTACAATATACTTTGCGACAAATATGCTACAAAGTCGCATTATGGTTACACGCCTTCGGACGTGCTTTCCTGGGACTTTAGAAGGGAGGTCATTCTCAATGAACTCAAAGATCATGATGCGGACATCGTTTGCCTGCAAGAAGTTGATCGCGAGAGTTTTGATGAATACTTTCGCCGGGAGCTTGCTGTCAACGATTATCGTGGAGTGTTTTGGCCCAAGACAAGGGCAAAGACCATGGCAGAAAAGGATGCCAAGTTGGTTGATGGATGTGCAACATTCTACAAAGGCAGTAAATATGTCTGTCTTGACAAAGTCGTCATCGATTTTGCAAACACTGCTATCAACCGGCCAGACATGAAAGGCGAGCACGATACTTTTAACCGCGTCATGCCCAGAGATCACGTCGCTGTGGTAACATTCCTCGAGAACAGGATGACGGGGTCCAGGATGATTGTCGGAAATGCGCACATATTCTGGGATCCTGCGTTTGAAGATGTCAAGGTGGTTCAAGTGGCGATTCTTCTCGAGCAAATATCGAAGCAAGCGGAAAAGTGGGCAAAGTACCCCCCGTGCACCGACAAGGCAGCTTTCCGCCACTCCGAGGTCGATGGCCAGGGCAACCCAGATTCTGCAGGCGAGCCTGCTTCCGAGCCCAGTCCCTCGCTCGAGTATCCCAGCGGACCTCAGATCCCCCTCATAATATGTGGAGATTTCAATGCAGCTGCTGGAAGTGGGGTATACGATCTCATCACCCGTGGTAGCTTGCCTGGCAATCACCCGGATTTGGGGAATCGCGGGTATGGCAGTCTCACACGCGAGGGAATGGCCCACCCGTTCAAGCTCAAGTCTGCGTATAGTACGAAGGCGGAGCTGAGCTTTACAAATTACACGCCGAGCTTCATTGGGGTCATTGACTACATTTGGTACTCTACCAATGCACTGCAGGTCCGACATTTGCTTGGAAGCGTAGACGAAGAGTACCTCCGGAAAGTACCAGGCTTCCCCAACCATCACTTCCCTAGCGACCACTTAGCACTGAAAGCAGAGTTCTCAGTTAAGCAGCGGAGAGAAAGCAAGGGCACGGAGGGGGTGCAGCGGGAATGGGAGCGGAGTAATTGACCCGATTCTGACTTGGCTAAATCTAGGTAGATGTGCTGGCTTGGAAAGCATACAAATACGGCGTCCTATGTTCTCGCAAAGAGAGGAAAGTTTTTGTTGTTTGGGGGGCAGGGGGGGGGGGAGGGGCAAGGGGCCCCCAGGGGCGGCAACTTTGGGTTCTTCCTCTCTACACGCATCAGGGTTGTCAAATTCGGTGTTCTCAATGCAGGCTGCGCGTTAGGGGTCAAGGTACCTTAAGGGCTTAGGCTCCTCCTTTGAAGCTGGTGGCGGGGTCAGTTGCAGTGGGAAGATAGTCATAGGCTTCGCTACAGTATACCTTTGTCTTTGGAATCAACGTGTCAGATTTTGTGCACCTGTCATTTGAAGTCGAATACTCGATAGCTTTTCGGCGGCCACAAGGAATGGGACTTTGGCGGCCTGGGGCTTTTGGCCGTCTGCTTATTGGTCCAAGGGAATTTGCATGGTCGAGATGCAGATGAGGGATCCAGGGAGTCCAAGGATGCAACTGATAGGCGCACCGAGTTACTGGGCCTGGGTGGAGTGTGGGAGTGAGAATTGCGCCAAAAGTGGTAGCGGCGCACGGTAGGGCGGATGTAGAAGTCAGTCAGCGGCAGTGTTGGTGGAAGAGTGGAAGAGGAGATTGAGTGGGGGTTTTTGGGGTGAGGGGGGGGAGGATCAGATGGGGATCAGATGGGGAAAGGTGTGTGTGTGTGAGAGTTTAGCACTACTACCAGGGAGGACTCCAAGGATAAAGCAAACATGATGCCAAGGTCAGTAAAAGTATGTGTAGTACTTGTACCTATTTTGATTGTGTTGTCAAGTTTCAAGGTCAAACCGGTTGGGCTGACGCTAGAGACTAAGAGAGGGCCCCAAGACGGTTGGAAGGATGTCAAAGAGCTTGTTTTCTTCCACCGGCCAAAGTTGGTTGCATGGTACGGTAAGCTTGTATCGACAGGATCAATCTCATCATTGGCTTATCTAAGGGACAAGCTTCCTGTCGCAAGAAAGATGAAGATGGCGCCTTTTTGCCCATCAATTGGGCCGAGATGAAAGCTGGATGGAGGAGGTGCGGCAGCAGGAGGAGGAGGAGGAGGAGGAGGAGGAGGAGGGGAGGGGAGAAGGAAAAGGATTTAGACCATCATGTTTTCCACTTGATGATAATGTAGAGATTGACATTATTAGTCTTGTGAGCATGATGATGCGTGGAAGATTATGCTCGCTGTCAGATAGCTTCGTGTAAGTAGTTGTTGATCAATGCATTCAACATATTCCAGTGGTGACGGTTGGGGTGTGGGGGGAAATGGAGATATCTATTTTCCCCGCGCCAAAGGAAAAGAGACTTGAAATCGATAGCACGTTCAAGGTAGAGGTAGAAGTAAGTAACTCATCATCCCTTACTGTTTCCTTTGAGGTCAATCATCAGAACCGTGGGTACTGAATGAAGAAAGAGTAAAAGAGAAGATTGATTGAATTCGACGAATCCGAAGGGGCTTCTAGAAGGCCTCGAGAACAATCTATCTTATTCTTCCATCTCCCCTTGCTCTTTTCTCCAGTCTTTTCCCATGTCCACATTAAAGTATACTCTTATTAAATTATAGAGATGATAATAATATATAAGACAAGTATTACCACAGTCCACAGTCCACAGTCTACCGAATCAATTCATACTTCATACACGGTCAAATCAAATAGAAATGCATCCAATGCAATAATACAACTAAGAGTACTTAATCATAGCGCCTCATTTCTTTCGCTCGGAAAATTCACAAAATGTTTAGGCGTCGTCAGCCGCACCATTTGTTAGTTACCTTGGGTTATAGGTATCATTGGTCCAAAGATCCATTCTTCAATCGCCCAAATCATCCCATGTCTCTCTCTCCCATCTTCTCATCTTCTCATCATCATCATTTTCATTCTCATTCTCCTTCTCATGTTCCTCATACTTCAACTTCTGATTTAACAACTCCTGATACTAATATATTGGATATATTTTATCTGGGAAAAACATTCTTTGTATCCCTTACCTTGCCTAGATTTAACCCGTACCCCCGTACAAGTACATCCAAAGGAGTACTTCGGTTCGACGCCAAACCCTATTTTGACCCGGTCAAGCCAACAACAACTCCTCCACTCATCCAAACTCCTCTCGCCCTTTTCAATAACCAATTCTCTTTCTTCACCAGGAACCATCAATTTCCTACCCTATCCCTACCTTCCCGCTCCACCATCCCGCCTTCTGCTTTCATCTTCCATCTTACCTCGCCAATCTGACGTCAATCGCGCACCTTCTCCAACTTTTTCAATCTCCAGCCCCCCAACAACCACCAAACCTCCCCCACCTCCCCCCCCCGGGCGCCCCAATGTCCTGAACCCTTCTTGGCCACACAGCAAAATCCCCTCATACTCGCACCGGATGTTGCGCATAGATCCAACGTCTCTTTGCCCGCGACGCTGGCGCCGCTTGGATCAAATAGCACATAGCAAGCGAAGAGCAAGGTCTGCCAAGTCCTGAGTCAACCCGAGGGTGAAAAATTGTTCGCGTACTATTAAGAGCAGGAGCACATGAGAAGGGGAGGTCACCGTCTATTGCTCACGAACACTACGCCCCAACAGTATTACCTACACATGGTCGCCAAATCGCCCTCATACCCGTCCCTCAGACATCACCACGACCATTAGACTGTACACGGTGGCACCGGATACCTGCTCGGTGTAGGACCTCACGGTTTTCCTCTAAAGACGTGCGCCCGAGATCCACCTCGCTTCAATAGTCGTCCACTCTCCGCTATCTTTCTCCTCACCTACTCAACCCAACCAGAGCCGAATCCCAGATACTGTCCTGATTCGCTGTGCAGTATCGGTGCGCGCACCGTCTGCTTGCGTCGGAGACTACTTGCGCTCATCCATTGCGCTCTACTCGGCCCACCAACAAACCCGAAACCAAAACCACCTCGTCTGATCTTTACATTCATTCGGGTAGAATCTATCAGTATCCCGTCCCGTGCCCACCTCCACTTGTTTGCACGAGCAGTCACGACAACAGAAATAAAGCTTCCGTACGCCATTTACGAAGCCACCCGAACGGGACCCCGCATTGGTCAGCTGTGACATACCGTCATGGATCATGCACAATACCACATCGTCTATGTCGACGCCCGAGTGAGCCGAGAGCTCGACGGGAAACTCGTTCAAAAGTCCGATTCAAGTCGTTCACATGGAGCAAACAACTACAGCGACCATATGTGGGAGGATCGGAATCCGGAGTGCTTGAAAGCTATCCTTGGAGAAATAGAAGAGGTGCGCAGCAACCTTAAGAGTCTTCTCTCTGTATTCAATGGAGGTATGTCTGTTTACCCTTTGCATTCGCGGAGTAAGGCCTCAAAATGCGTCCTGAGATTACTTGCTACTCGCTCCAACCCTGTAGACTAACACACTGAAGTGCGTACCTGTACCTCCGGCAATAGCTGCATGGCTGAGGTCTCACACCTCGAATCTCTCAGTAGTAACATCCAACCTGTACTTGTCCTCCTAGGGACACCGGGCGACGACCGGGGAGAAGGTCCTTCGGGCGACAGTTTCAAAGAGCCTTCATCTTCAGACTTCGCAGACTGCTACGGTCTCCCGCTTCTACAGCACATTTCTGCAGAAATTTCATCTTCAAGCCTTTCAAAGCTGGTCGTACCTGTGGCGATGATTTACGACAAGGGACATGAACACCGTACCAGCCAGGTATTTTCAAGCAACCGCCCATCACGGCCTTCGTCAGGCGGCTTCCCCGTGTTTGGGGCGCCATCCTCCAGTCCGAGAAGGGCAGCCGGCACATCGGCCCAGTCACAACAACAACTAATGCTGAGATGCATTGACACTGGAGCTGTAGATGTCCTAATATCCCCTCTGCAAGAAGAACGTCTTCGTGGCTTGGTAGTGCATGCTTATCGTGCGCACAAGAAGGCGCTCAATGAACGTACCAAATTCCTCGCGCAGAAGAGGGTGAGAAAGCGTTCTTGGCTTGGCAACAATGACAACAAACCATATGCTTACCTCCGAGAAGCTATGGTCTCAGGGCTCATGAAAGGCATCTGCAATCCAGATGAAGAACTGCACCCAATGGACCTAAAGAAGCTGCCTTCTCTGGAATCGAAAAAGAAAGAAGCGCTATCACACGCGCTTGGGTCTTGGGCTTTCTCCGGCCACGACTACTCGGAGGATGAATTGGTTCACGCAGCCTTCCTGATGCTTCAACACGCTCTGACTATCCCGGAACTTGATAAGTGGCGATTGTCTACAGCTGACCTGAGAGTCTTCTTGATGGCCAGCCGTGCTGCTTACAATGACTTCGTGAATTATCACAATTTTCGCCATGTAGTCGATGTCATGCAAGCCATTTTCTACTTCCTCATCCAGCTGGGCACACTACCGCCCTTTCCAGCTTCGTCAGCACGATCAAGCGTGAATAGACAAGCTTCGCCAATTGCAGCTCTACTGAAGCCGTTCGACGCTCTTACACTCCTAATAACGGCCATCGGGCATGATGTCGGCCACCCAGGTGTCAATAACGCGTTCCTTGTTGCTCTCAATGCACCACTCGCTCAACTATATAATGACAAATCAGTGCTGGAAGCATTTCACTGTGCAGCCTACTCGCAGATTCTCCGCCGCTACTGGAAGGCTGCATTTGAGGACATCCCAATGCGTGGGCTTATGATTAACTCAATACTAGCAACTGATATGGGTCTGCATTTCAATTACATGAAGGAGCTTGGAAATTTGCAGAGCAAGGTGTACCATAACCATGGCACCGACGGCTGGAGTCCTCAAGTCCTTGAGGACTATAGGATCCTTACATGTGCCTTACTCGTCAAGTGCGCAGACATTAGCAATGTTGTAAGTACCTTTGCCGTGGTGAATAACATGGCAGCGGGGTTGATGTCGTTTTAGGCACGTCCTTTCGAAGTCGCCGTCAAATGGGCCAACATTCTTCAGCTTGAATTTGCCAATCAAGGTGTGATGGAAAAGGATGTTGGCATACCTACCACACTTTTTGGTGGTCCGCCAGAGCTGGGCAACCTGATCAAGCTTGGAAACTCCCAAAACAGCTTCATGAACATTTTTGCTCGCCCACTGTTCGAGGCCGTTACGGATATTCTGCCTGCAATGGCGTTCGCCGTCAATGAGATGAAAGCGAATCAAGAGATCTGGACTGAAAGGATAAAAAAACAGACACTCAAAGAGGACGCCATGGGCTCGAAAAAGTATAGGTCGTCCGAAGTTCTGTTATCCCCACGCTCGGGGAGCCCTGACCGTCCTGCCAGCCAGCCAGAATTCTCACATCCGGAAGGACTGCCAGCATCTCAGCCTCTGGAGACCTCGCCAATTGCGCAAGCTGCGCAGTCGGCGGATGAGCCGCGTAGGGCGTCCGCTTCCTCAGTTCCCCACCATCTCGGCTCTTTCGATTCGGGTGCTCAAAGCCCAAACACATCCCGTCGTTCCTCCCTCGGCCGCAATCTGAACCAAGTGAATCCCAATCCCGATGCAGCCTCATATTCGCGTCGCTCATCAGGTGCGTCTCCTGTTGCGAGTACCTCGCATGCAACTGTCACAACTAGACGGCTGAATAACAGCTCGCCCAGTCAGCTGCAACTAGGCTTAAATGCCGACTTGAGGTCTCAAGCCGCATCTTCTGTTACCACTTCTGAGAACATGCAACCAAAAGGACGCGCTTCGGAGGACACTCTGTCTCAAACAGCATTTTCTGGAACTGGCTTGTCGGCAAATGAAAGTCGCCGCGGCTCTCGCGGATCTGCTGGGGGAGGAGATATTTCACGTCGCGGCAGCAAAGGCGATGATACCGAAAATTGGCGATCCAACCGCTTTACAGCCAATACAATCGTAGGTAGACCCTACGCACATTTCGCTCACCATCGCTCATCTTCTGGCGCCCATACCAACAATACCAATATATCTCAATCTGCGCCGTACTCTCCGACCGGAACCCAGGCAACGAGCGTCCTAACTGTAGATAGCGATGAGAAGAGTTCTCAGTCTAGACTAGACAGCTGGGCCAGCCCTGAGCGCAAAGGCATGCCGGACGTCGTAAACTTGGAGCGACCCGGGAACGGACACGGACCTGGAAGCGCGACAGGACTGGATGGAGCCAAAGATATGGACGTCAAAACCTCAGTCATGAGCAACGGCAGCATGAGAGATGGAGGTGGGCACCAACGCGTTGTCGGAAGAAAGGGCTCGAGGTTTAATTTCAACTTTTGGAAGAAAAGAGGAAAGGGCGCGGAGACCAGCCCCTGATGGAGAATCATGGACGTCTTCATGGGGATCTCTAATGACAGACATAAGGGACACGTAAAAAGGGCAAGGCTCATCGAGGCGTTTTTAGCGTTCGTCAAGCGGTCTTTTCGGTCATGATGTTGCGATACCCCGGGGTGATGGTTTGGTTACCGATACACTATTTTTGGAGGGCAGGCGTGGTGTACGTGGAGTGCCTGCACGGTTTGGAGGTTGGGATCATATATCCCCCCTCCTGACAGACGCAATTTGGGCTCTGGTCAGATCTTTTGAGGTTGCCTCGGGAATCGTGCAAAGCACGTCTTTTCTGAGCCGCGGCGCATAGTTGTGCATATTATCAGTAGCTTGATACCGTTGGAACGAAGGGCCCGCAGCAGCTCTGAGCACATTGAAATGCTTTCACGGTAACTTTGCCGTCAATTTCCAGCACGATTTCAAGACCCCGTCAGCCACTCGTGCATGCTTGTGACCACCTCAAAGGCCACAACGTAATATTGATGCGGAAGGCTCTCTTCGACCCATGGACGGCCCTCCTTATAGACTTGCTCTTAGAGAGATTTTGTCACAGCTGCCCTGTGTTGCCTCTGAGCCTTTGGTTCACGACGAGGAGCCATTTCGCTCCGAGGGCGGCAACCCCTTCGTCTCCATCGTAACCTCCATTTCTGCTGCCTCTTGTGAGTATCTACCTCATCGACCCGTATCCGGGATCCCGGCTCTTATCCCACTGCACAAACCCCGACCACGGAGACCCAATCACTCTCCCGCCCGCACCATCGACCTTGACGCCCTCACCTTTCAGCAACCGCACCTTCTCCCCGTTATGTTTACCCGTAACCCCCCACCTGCAAACATCCCGGGGTCAGCTGAAGTCTTCTCTGAGGCTTCTTTCTGGTCACGAGAACAGGCTTGTTGGGTTGGGGGGGGGTGGGACTTACTCTCCGCCGAATCCCCCAATGCCCCCGTCGGCAGCGACGACCCGATGACAGGGCACCCTTGGAGCAAACGGATTATTCCGCAGCGCGTTGCCCACCGCGCGAGGCGAGGATGACAGATGGTTCGAGAGATCGAGATAGGTTGTGTATGAACCCGACGGCACTTGGCAGAGAGCAAGCAGGACGCGTCTGCGGAAGGGCGTGAGGGTCGGATGCGAGGCGATTTCAGAGGACACGGCCGGGTCAATCGGCGCCGGCGATGGCGATTCAGATTTGGGCGGAGTCGGAGGAAGGGAGGCGCCCATGGCGGCGCGGATGTCGCGCTGTTGTTGGCTCTGGCGGGCTTGTGGTTTCTTGGGCTTCTTTGCGTCTGGGGCGCCGTCGCCGGGTACATCTCCTCTTTTCCTCTTGTCACCTTTGAGCGTCTTGCCTCGAACCGTCAGACTCCGCCGGTCCAATTCCACCAGATCGATCCGTCCTTCGGCTATGGCTTCGCCGAGCTCTATACACGCTTCCAGTTGCTCTGAGCTCATGTTCTTGACCGCGGGCGATTTCAGCTTCGCGGTCCAGGGCGCGGGTGTTTCGTCTGGACGGGTCGAGGTCGAGTTGCCGATGACTGCGTCGAGGATGATGCGGGCGAAGCAATGGTCCAGGTGGACGGGCCAATTGGGTTGAGAGGGGGATTTGGAACGGGCGAGGTTGGGGAGGGTGTGGGTATACAGGGTTATCCAACGGGACGTGAGAGGCATGGAAGCCATTTCTGGGGGACTTTGGTGGGGTTGAAGGACTTAAGATATGCGCTGATCAGTCGGAAGGTCTGGTGTCGCGACGTGATTTTGGCAGCATTATGAAGTCAACATTGCTGCCAAAGTCTTTGCTCGCTAAATCCGTTAACACCGAAGTGTAAAACGCTAGAGCTCGAATCTGTCATGTTGTACGACGTAGACGCTGAAACTGATGGGACGCGAGAGACGAACAAGTTTCGTGAATATAGCTATAAGCCTATTTACAGCTCGTCTCGTGGGGCGTTCTCCCGTGATCGATCAATGGGCTCTTCCCACATCCGCTTCTTGGGATTCGGAGGCTCGTCCTCTCTCCTCTCTCGTAGTACGGTGCCCTGCCGTTCTTCTTCCAGAGTAGCTATGTCCTCTGGCTGGGTATGCTCCTCCTTCTGACTCTGCTCTTCCGTCTGACTCTGTTTGGCCAACTGACTCTGCTCGGCCATCTCCCCCATGTGATCTGACAAGCTCTTGTCCTCTATTCGTGAAGGCTGCTCCGGCTGCTGCATCTTAGCGCCTTGTCCGCCAGCTCCCACGTGGATTGAAGGTGCCGGACTATCTGGTCTGAAAGTCGGGATCTTGCCCGTACCGGTAGGCTTCTGCGCCAGGCTCGTAGAGATGCTTTCCGAAGCTCGAGCAAGGGCACTGCTCTGACTTCTTGCTCCAACAGTTCCAGCTACTGCTGATAGCGAACCTACCAAAAGCTGCACGGAAAACAGGCTCAGTCGCCACAGCCACTTCGTAGGCAAATATAACAGCCACCAGCCGGGTCCGTAGATGAGCCGTCGGAACACAAGCCAGGCAATAGTAACAGCAAGGATATAAAATGCGCTCTCGAGGTACCAGGTATCAGATTTCTGCGAGTGTATAAGACTCGAAACAAGTGAACGTGACGACGAGAGAAGAGTGTCAAGGTTGTTATAAGATTCCGAGAGCGTAGCCAAGTCCTTCGTGGAGTTTTCTTCGTAGAACGTTAGCCATGCTAAAAATCAAAGCAGACCTGATATTCTCACCTAGAGTCTCCCGTGCAAATTGGCTCCTTTCGAGCTCCGCTGACATCAGAGTATGCGTCCTTCTCAATGCAGCAGTCACGTCGCTCGAAGCATTGAGTAGTACTTCTTCCTGTGATAGCTTCTCTTGTCCCTTTCTTCGACCGTAGGCTGTAGTACTGTTTCCCTCTTGTATACCTGCGAATAGAAGCTCTCGTTCTTTGCGCTTTGCGGCTTCTGCGTTGCGCTTGGCTTGAAGCTGAGCTTTGCGAAATTGGGCACGCGCACTGTGGCCGTGTGCGTGAGTATGTTGTGAAGAGATATAAATGCTTAACGATTCCTACATTTTCAGATCCTCCCCCAAACGTGTAATTTGTGCTGCTAAATCTGTCCTTTGACTGTCTTTTGCGCTGTCTCTGCGGCGAGCGCTCGATGACCAACTAGACGTATTTGTCTGATCTTCGACCTCTTGCCGAAGTAACTCGAACTCTTCCTCCTGCTCCTTCAAGCTCTGCTGGATCTCTGCACCAAGTTCCACCCGGGCGTCGCCCTCGTCAACATTGGAAGGGGTGGAGCCAGGTTGGGCGGGGAATTTGGAGAGCCGAGTGATGAGCTGCTGCGTCTGCTTTAGAGACTCGAAAAGTGTTGTCAAGCGGGCATTAAGTGCTTGCGTACTCATTTCCAAGCTCAAGGAATTGATGAGGGTGGTGAAAGAGAGGACGTTGCGGGTAATTTCCGCCCACTCCAAAATGATTGACCTGCCGACTGCTCAGTTTTCCTCCGACCATCCTTTTGGATTTGCGAAAGAAGGACCTTTACTGAAGTCACGCATTCGAATACAACCAAGATCTACACTCTAGTGCTGATTCGACTCCTCAGCTGCTTGGGGACTCGAAGTCATGATCACAAAGCACATCACCGAAGTGACTACTAGATTCAATCCGTTCACAAAGCCTTCGAAGACCTGTCGAGTCTTTCTGGCTCATCTTCCAGCCAATGCCAGAAATACAATGAAGATCAATACCACAGTGCTTCAGCGCGATAGCCAAGAGCCTAGCTTCTTGAAGCTCAAATTCAGTATGTGCTTTGCATCTGGCCGATCGAATCCAATACTATCCGCCCCAGCTGATCAGATGTCTTTATAGGAGATGGGAAAGAAATGCAACTGGACACTGAGAAGCTGAAAATTAATGACGTTGTGGAGGAGGTGGACCGTCATTCAAGGGTTTTGAACCGACAGGCAGATCTGGCCGGCAATTGAATGACGGTGAAAATCAAGCATCTGCATGGAGTTTCGAGAGCAGTGTCATACGGGTTTATGTATTCTCTATTCTAAGCTTTCTGCTGCTGGAAACGAACTTTTGGACATTCCCAGGATTTCCCATCCGTATGGACACAACCTATTCTGGGAGGGTATTGGCTTGAGAAGAGTGGCGAGCTTAGACGGCAGCGCCAGAGATGAAGAACCACTTATCATAAATCCCGTCAATTGGCTTGGGGGCCAGGTCCTCATGCCTGGGGATTTTAAGGGAGCTAGGATCCACACGGTCAGGGGAGTGCGGAACGGTCCCATTGGCCCTATAGCAGCATTAATGTCTCGGTACATTTGCGACAGTTAAAAGATCAATACAACTTACAGGGAAATCCCCCCTGGTTGGGTCCTGCCAGTAATCAACTTCTCCCAGGCCTCCGCACATTCACGAATGACATCCATGGCGTACTTCTTATTCTTGCACTCGCCTGAGAAAGCAAACTGGTTTTCTGGCTTTCCATCTGGGATTTTATAGATACGGAACCACTCGTTAGTAGCTCTCAACAGACCGGGTAGATGTCGCTCAACATCCTCAATGTCGTTGAGTCGAGGTGCCAATGGGTCGTTGACGTCGATGACAATGATCTTCCAATCAGTCTCCTCCTCGTCAAGCAGGGCCATGACTCCTAGGACCTTGACTTGCTTGATTTGTCCTGGAGTTGCAACAAGCTCACCAATCTCGCAGACGTCGAGAGGATCGTTGTCACCCTTGGCCTTGGTCTCTGGGTGGAGAACGTTTGGGTCTTCCCAGGTCTATGTACGTTGGTCAGTGAAGGAACAAGGGAATTCGTAAAGTGCTCGTACCTGAGGGAACGCCCCATAGTTCCAGAGGTAGCCTTTGTGAGGAAAGCAGTTGCGGACATAGCGAAGCTTGCCCTTCTTGATATCTTGCTTGATGGGGTTCAGTGTTTCTTCCTTGGATATCTAGAAGGATCATATCAGCATCAATGCCTTTGATAATAAAGTGACTGCGTAGTATGAGGCCTCTCTCAAAGCTGGTCAACTCACCTCCATCTTGGCATTGGTCCATCGCGGAATTTCCACGATCATGTTGAGAACAGTTTGCTGTTCATTGGCGTACAATGGGATGTCATGAAATGGCGACAATGGCACTCCATCCTTTTCAATGTAGATGCGGTGCTCCACTGTGTTGGGTGCCCCATTCTTTCTGACAGAGTATCCGGACGGGGCATTGGCATGATAGCCCTTCTCGCTGACTGGGAGTGAACTCATCTTGAGATTCTGCGATTTCTGGCTTGAGAGATGTCTTGAGATCTGCTGGGCTCGAGAGGTTGTAAAGTCGAAATTTCTGGTGGGGCTCGATTTTGGGTCGGGGGGAGCCAGTGTGGACACACAAGCTGTGCGGTCAAGATGCAGGTTGACAACGCTAAATCTGGTAATTCGCCCTTTTTGGAACACACGTCTTGCGTTCCTAGAGCCTAGCATATGTAATGTTGACCATTTATGCAACTCCAAAAGATTGAATGCAGAAGCAATTGAACGTGATTGGGGGCTACAGGCAAAGTGAACTTCACCGCAACAAAAAAAAGATTTCCTTGGCAATGATATTGGACTCGAATCAATCTTGTGCTTCTACCACTCCACAACCTCGCATGGTGATAACTACTGGTCTTTGATGCTTAGATCGCTTGCTAGTGTCATGGCATCCACGCCCAAACGAGTTCCTATACCCAAGAATGGCGTGGATTACCGGGGAAAGGTCGTACTCGCACCTATGGTCCGTTCCGGCGAACTGCCATCTCGTTTGCTCGCTCTCAAGTACGGCGCAGATTTGGTTTGGGGCCCTGAAACTGTCGACAAGTCTATGATAGGGACGACCAAACGCTTCAACCCAACGACGTCTACTATCGATTTTACTCGCTTGCCTTCAAATGCCTCGAGACCACAATCTTCACCCCAAAAAGAGAGCTTGATCTACAGACTACATCCTACTCGAGAACATGGGAAATTGATATTCCAGATTGGGACTGCTTCGCCCCAAACGGCTGTTGAGGCTGCAAAGCTTGTTGCCGAAGATGTGGCCGGAATAGACGTCAATGCAGGGTGCCCAAAGCCGTTCTCTACCTCAGGCGGTATGGGAGCTGCGCTGTTGCAAACACCGGACTTGCTAGCTTCGATTCTAACAGCACTGGTGAAAGAGGTGGCTGAGGTATATGAAATCGGAATTAGCGTGAAGATTCGCCTTTTGGAGACAGCAGAGAAAACAGAACCACTTGTAAGGAGGCTTTGCAAGACTGGTATAGTAGGACTGACGGTACACTGTCGTACCACGCCCATGAGGCCGAGAGAAAGGGCTATACGAGAACAGCTACGAATGATCGCGGAAATTTGTCGGGAGGAAGGTGTGGCCTGCTTGATGAATGGAGACGTCAAGAATAGAGATGAGGCGTTGCAATTGGCGCAAGAGTATGGTGTTGATGGTGGCATGATAGCAACGGCTGCAGAGGCAAACTCCAGCTGTTTCAGGACGGAAGAAGAAGGCGGACTGTTACCGTGGAGGGAGGTGGTGACTGAGTACATGAAGACAGCGTTGGAGGTGGAGAACAAATGGGGAAACACCAAGTTCCTGCTCAGTCAACTAATGCCTGGGAAAGCCGAAGCGTTCAGGAAGGTCGCTGCTTGCATGAGTTATCGACAAGTCTGCGAGGTCTTGGAGCTGCATGACATGGTTGATTTAGCAAAAGATGTGGACGAGAGGCTTGGTCTGAACGAGCAGAAGGAGACCAAGGCTATGAAGAAAGCAAAGCACCAAAACAAAAGCGCACAAGCTGCTGGGGGAACCTGGGAAAGCAAAGATCAATTGACAAAGAAAGCAGAAGCCCATTATCTGAGCGAGGCGTGGGTGCGATGCCGGCAATGCCCGCAATGGCGGTCTGAAATGTTGTAATATACCGACCATTGGTTCCAGAGACACCTAACAATTCAGACATCTCGACCAAGCTCAGATTTCTCTAAATGGAAAGCTTTACAAGACGGTTTCCAAATCAAGTATAACCTGCCTCCTGGCTCATAATGTGGCACTGTGAACCTTCGGAGTTAGGATACTCTTTTGGATGCTAGACTCAAAAAGCGAGCCACACAAAGTTTCGAAGTCAGTCCTGCTTCGCAATTCGTCCTGATAATCATTGCAAGTTGTCTCGGCTTACAAGTATAGCACGGGGTATGGCGACGGAATTGGTCAATCACAATAAGAATGAAGCCAATATTGGCAACTTCAGAAGGATTATGATCCGATTCTGCGACCTCGGTCTGGCAAGCCATCGAGCGATCCTAGTTCAGTCCGTGCAGCCACCGGTATAGGCATTGGATATGATCAGAGTGAGCCTTTGCATCAACCACTCGATTGTCTCCCACAGCTACACCCGACAGCAGTCTTCGTGAGCTCCCAGATCTTTGGTCCCATAGAAGTGATGACATGATTGGTGTCTTTTACGGTTACCCACAAACCTGAATTCTTGCTGTCAAGAATTCTGCAGCTTCCTTGACAAGCTCTTAGTGCCACAATCGGTCCCAGACAGAGCATGTCACAAACCATCGAAGTCGGGAGACGGCAGTTCGGAGGTTGTGCGTTGCAAGTAGCACAGATATGCAATACTTTGTGTCGTGAGATTTGAAGCAAATTCAGCGTAGCAAGCTTCAGGTCTCTGCCAGAACTCCAGATACTTGCAAAGCCAGGTCTAGTATGGTCAAATGTTCATCAGCACCATCGACGAGGCGCTTGTCAACGTCCGAGAAGTGCATAACGATCTTATTCTTTTGCTTGTTGCTCAGTGCATCGTCATAGAGGACCTTTTGGTAAAGCTGGCATCCCAGATCAGCGAGGTTTCAACTGAGAAAGCCACAAATTCTGTTCTCTACCTGCGTGACGACTTGCGTAGCACTCCACCCATCAGCCACTAAGTCCATTACTTGCTTAGCTACAGCTTCATAAACAGCTCCCTTCGACCTTGGCTGCATCGCTTGGAGCAATCCTTCAATGACGTCGTTTGGAACAACTCCGGCTATCTCTTCAATACTGTTGACTGTGACCATTGATTCATCATCTTCGTCCACCTCCATATCGTCCCCATCCTCGTCATCATCAATGACTCTCTTCTTCGACTTTCCATTCGTTCTTGAATGAGACATCTTCCCAGCGCCGACTAATCTTGCTGCACTCTGGAGAAAAGTGATCGCTTTTCTAAGATCTCCCTCGCTGCACTTGATTAGGCTGTCGATCGCGCCATCCTCCAGTTTTACATTCTCGTTTCCAGCAATATCTTCCAACCTCTTCTTGGCATTTCCCTGATCTAGCATCTTGAAACGAAACTTGCTGCATCTACTCGCCAATGGATCAATGATTCTTGTGACGTAATTGCAAATCAAGCAGAATCTCGTGATCTTGCTGTACGTCTCCATTGTCCTTCTCAGCGCGCTCTGAGCGTCTTGCGTCATGCTATCTGCCTCGTCGAGGATGATAATCTTGTATGGCGGGCACGGATACTTATCCTTGTAATGTGGAGGTGGGTTCGACAGCTGCATTCTGGCAAAATCTTTGACCTTTTCTCGTACTATTGAGATACCGCGTTCGTCGGAGGCGTTGAGCTCAAGCACACGGGTTCGGAACATTTCGGGGCCGTAGAGCTCTTTGGCAAGGGCGAGAATTGTGGAAGTCTTGCCTGTCCCTGGAGGGCCATAAAATAGCATGTGGGGTAACTACGGGCTCGGTCAGTCGGTATAGTATTCACTGCTTGGGTTCCTATACGTTGGAAGCTTGTAATGTTCGTTGTAAAACAGTGATTGTGTGGTCCTGGGCTGTAACATCGTTCAGGCTCTTTGGACGGCTTTTTAAAATCAGCGACGATTCCGCGAGCACATCAGGTAGACGTTCGACATACTACTTCTCCACCCAAGGTTGCAGGTTCTGGGACTCTCTGGGGGCTGCGACTTTGGATGAAGCGGCTCCATTGGTTGCGGCGACGGCGGCTGCACGAGCCTTGTTGTCAAAAAAATTTGCCATCGGGCTTCGATGGTAGCAAGGCCGACCGTCTGCTGAAGGGTTCGTAACGGAGGCGAGTGATTGCTTACTCTAATGCCTTGCACCGTGCAGAGAAACCGCGCCTTGCTTAACGCGAGCGCGCCAGGTGAATAGAAGCGCTCTTCCAGAATAAGTTAGTGGTAAAATATTTGCCGGAGAATAGAATACTTCGTACTTTTCTCAGTAGTCTGTCATAGTTAAAAAATTGTCTTGAGGATATTCCCACGACAACCCACTTTGGTGAGACACTTCCGGGACTGAAATGTTGACTTGCGTATCTTGTGCAACTTTCCCCGCAATAACATGTTTTCAAATCACGAAAAGTAGTGAGAAAAGATAGGATGTTGCAGTTGTAGGTAAATAATACATGTGTTTAAGTACGAGTAGCGCGACGGCGAGTTAATCAGCATTGGATGGATAACTCAGAGAAGTCACAACGGTCTCAACCCCATCGTGTATAAACATTGTACGTATGTGTATCTACTGGCCTTCGCCTACATAGGTTCAACTCGTTGCACAGACTTGCTTCGAGGTCAGCAATGTCTGACTTATGAGAAATGAATGATGCCTCCCCTTCAGCCTCAGATCACACCCCTCACGACCTTCACGACCACACCCCCAACGCTCACCCGATAGCCTCCGCCGCCGCCGTGGCTGCAATCAGCAATGACGACTCCGTTCAGCGGAAGCAGCGCAGACAGCGAGAGCAGAGGGCGGCTTTCTTAGATAATCTCATCCGGAACATTGATATCGTGTTTTATTGCCAGCTTTCAGTCCTGTACTACATGGAGTACGTCTGCCCATACCTTCGATGGAACGCACTCGGTTTTCGTTGTCATCGCTAACGTGATACCAGTATCTCGCTCTTCAAGTTCCTTATGCGTGCTTTACCACACTGGTTCTATTTTACGCCTAAACCTTCTATATTTCCGCCGCCATCGCCCACCCACCGTCCCTACATCGGTATGATCTTTGGCAACAACATCATCTGCATCCTTTTGCATCTCCTCTTCAAGCCCCCAGCCGCCGGGGAAGCCACGAGGGGCTATTTACTCGGTGGGCTGTTGATTGACTTTGTGGGCCAGGAGAGTCCGGTCAGCAGATGGAGGTTGCTAGTTCTGGATGCGATGGTTTTGGCACTGCAGATCCTGATGTTGGCGGTCACGCTTGAGAGGAGAAAACTTGCGGTTGAGTACGGGGATGTCCTGGTAGAGGAGGTTGAAGAAGCAAGACAGGATCATGATTCCGAGGAAAGAGGAATGATGAGGCGGGACGAAACTGTACAGGACGACATCGAGCTCCAAGATATACGGCACACCTCCTCTGGTCGAACAGGTGGCGATGAGGACAGAGAGCGAGATGAGTTACTTGACCATGACGGCACCAATCAGCAGGGAGATCGACACCCTTTGGATCCCTTCCTAACCGGCCAGGCAGTCATTGTAAACATACATGTCATCGATACCGTCCGCTCGCAGTGGCATATCACTGCCGATACTTCCGGCGAAGCAACTACTTCGGGCGCGGCAGCCGTTGCTGCTGTGGCTGGGAGAACACTGAGCTTCCGATTGGGGGATAGACTTCAGCAGACTCAGTGAGGTTAGCATGTATCCTCTCTGTATAATAAGTAATAAGCAATGCATGTGTTGTCTTGTGGAATATTTTATTCCTTGAATTAGGGTATCACGCTCAAGTCTTCGGCTTCGACATTACTCCCACTTTAGGCGGCAGCACCAATGCACTTCTATCATTCCTGCGATAAAAGTCTGCAACTATCATTGCTGTCTTCTCCGCCTGATCTTCATGAAGGAAATGGCCCGCTTCGGGAAACACTTGCAGTTGATATTTTCCCTGCATTTGCCCGATCATCAATTCCTTGTCTAATCTATCAGTCCCAGCAAGCAGAAGCAGCTTCCCACCCTTTGCATCAAGGAATTTCCGGCTCAGGCCAGTAAACCAGCCTTCCCAGTAGGGCTGTGTGGCTGCGAGGTCCGTTCGCCAGGTCCATTGATGAGACAGATCTGAAGGATCATGGCGAAGAAGAGACGGGACAGAAATTCGTGCAGATGTACTGTTGCGGATCGTGCGAGAGCGTGTACTTGTTAGGGTCAGAGCTTGAGTGCTGACACGAGACGACGATGATTCTAAAAGGTTACTTACTGCCATTCGATGCCCGAAGTGATGGAGGGGAAATTCCTCGGCCTGGTGGACAAATAGGACTGCATGCTTTGCAGTGCATCAATCGCCGACCCTGGACCATAAGACGGTCAAAAATGATCGTCAGAGGTGGGTGACAGCTGTGGAAACCGTACCTTCAACAACGTCCAGCACAGCATAGCCCAGAACCGAATTCCCAAGCTTTCCACTTGCGGCCACATTTGTCACCACAGCACCGCCAAGGCTGTGACCGATAAAGACAAGGTCAGGTAATGCTGGCCAAGCCATTTGCGCTTGAGTCAGATGTATAACGTTCAGCAGGTCTTGGCTTAACGTCTCCAAACTAAGGTCAGGGTGAGCATTGTTGCTCTGACCGTCAAGCTGCTCAATGACGGTCTCCCCATGACCTCGAGCATCAAGAGACAAGACGCCAGCGTTTGGAAGGGCTTTGCGTATTTCGGAAGCGAAAAGGGCGAAGGATAAACCCGAGGAGCCGGCTCCGTGATGGGTTACCAGGAGTGGGCCTTTAGCGGCTGGTGGGATTAGGTATGCATGATATACGACGTTTTCTGTGGGACGCGAAACTTTCAAGTAGAGCTCTTGAGTGAAGTAGTCATTCCAAGGAAGCGGATTCAGCGTCCTTGTCAGAGTGGAAGCCCTGGAACCAAGAAGAGGATTTAGACATAGAACCCTTTGAAATTGTGAAGTGCTGATTCACACGCTGGACATTGTGGAACATTATATTATGCCGATACGGAGAAGATTAGGGGCCGATAAGATGATGGGAATTGCGATGCACGCCCAAGGATTTTGCGTAGCCAATGGGGAAGGACAAGAGGGGGTGGGGGAGGAGTTACTTGGGCCTGGCAAAAAGATTCTTACTGGGAGAAGGCATTATTGTACCAGTTGATGAAGCCGAAGATGTAGAGGAGGAAGAATCATCATCTTGCGCCGCATCTGGCGATGGTCTCCAACTGTCACGTGTATCATCTTCATCCTTGTCATCGTCGGCTTCTTGAGGAGGGAGGGGCAATTCGAGAGGTAAAGCGGCAAGCTTGGCTTTGGCAAAGGAGCGTTGAAGGTCACTCATGTTGTTGGTGTTGTTGTTGTTGTTGTTGATGTTGATGATGATGATTTAAAGAACTATTGCTAGGCCGTTTACGAGTAAAGATGTAGAACTATGTAAGAGTCGGAGCAGAGCAGAGTAGAGTAGAGTAGAGTAGAGTAGAAATAATAATAATGCTAACGATGTAACGATGAAAATAAGGGATGTAGTTGGATGGATTCTAGAATAATAATATGTCGTGCATTGAAGTACTCCTAAGTAATAATGATGATGATGATAATAATAATAATAATAATAATAATAGAGTTGTCATGTGGGCGTTGGACTCTACCATAGTTTAGATACTCTGTTATTTTTCTGTGTACGGTTAACGGTAAGTAAAGTGGTTGGCTCGTTGGGTCCAGATGGATCCAGGCGGGTTTTGGC
The DNA here is from genome assembly GCA_033085395.1 of Xanthoparmelia taractica. Taxonomy (NCBI): domain Eukaryota; kingdom Fungi; phylum Ascomycota; class Lecanoromycetes; order Lecanorales; family Parmeliaceae; genus Xanthoparmelia; species Xanthoparmelia taractica. Next base: position 163,827 of record JANQBS010000019.1, on the reverse strand, counting down.
CACAAGAGATCTGCAAAAACATGACGATTGACGATTGACGATTGACGACTGACGACTGACCATTCTGCGCTACAAGCTCGCAAGGAAAAATAAAAATAAAAAAAAGAAGAAAGAAGGAGAAGAAAGGAAATTTCATCCCCCGCTTTCCCTTTCCCTGCCTCTTTTTACCTGTTCCAACAGCACCCACTTGCCTCCAGTTCCTCATCTTCTTCTTCTTCTTCTTCTTCTTCTTTATATCATTCCTTTCTCTCTACTCTTACTTCTTCTACATGAGCACTATGCTATATAGCCGTCTCATGAAAATATAGAAAAGTCTAGTGAGCCTGTCCTCCAGTCCTTCTTTCCAAACCTTCATCTTGCCTTGAATCACTGACTCGACCAAACAGCTCGCTTCTACTCAACCGCGGCAGGCTTCTAGCCGAACCCCCTCACCTCAAATCAGGCTTCTCTCGCCACCCACAACTAGGATCCTTTCTTTACCAGACCGACATGGTTTCATTGTGGGGTTCCAAAAATGGAGAGGATCGCGACGAGGGCGATGAAGCTGAACAGAATGACGAGCATAGTAACCAGCAACCTCGTCACTCCGGAGGGCGTGAACCAGATGAGCGGACCCGTTTACTACCCCCTCGACACGATGGATTCTTGGACCCAGATGATCCAGCTGTATGTCTTGCAACACTGGATTGGTAGCATTGTACTGACAACTTACAAGGTGTCCCCATACAATCTGTGGAGCGTTCGAGCTCTCCGCTACTTTACCGTCCTCTTCGCCATAATCAGCTTCCTTTGGTGGGTGCTACTGCTCGTCTCAATCTTCGTCAGCCCGCCGATGATGCATTCTCGTGGCTCCGGCTTCTTCGATTTCTCATACACCACCCTCACTCTGGGCAATCTTCTTGTCGCCATACTCTTCTTTTCTACGCCCTCCAAAGCAATGCAAGTGGGAAGTCTCATCGTGGCAGCTTTCCTGCTCATTGACATGATCATCATTGTTGCTGTTCCTCGTATACGTGTGGAGGAAGGCTGGGTCGGTATTGCGTCGGTCGTGTGGGCTACTCTCATTGCACTCTACAACGTCCTTACAGATCGAGTTGTAGCATGGGGAAAGAAAGAAGAGGAAGAGCGCCTTACTGGACGCAAGGAGACCCGCCGTACCATTCGTGAATGGCTCGCTGTACTCGTCGAATTCTTGATCATGGTAGTCATGACCGCCATTGTGATTCTTTTGACTGCAACTCTCATCCTACGCGCCCGCGATGCAAGTCTAGCACCTCCTGGAAAGCGATACTTTGTCGACGGTGACAAATATCAGCTTCACCTGGACTGTGTTGGCGATGTGACATACAATGCCGATGGTAAGCGCAATCCTACCGTGCTTCTCGAAGCCGGAGAGAACCCCGTGGAGGACACGTTCGACGACTGGATTTTCAATGCCTATAAAAATGGCACCATCTACCGCTACTGCTACTACGACCGCCCAGGTCTCGCCTGGTCGGACAATGCACCCTCCCCACACTCCGCAGGCATGACCTCAGATGCCCTCTCCGAAGCTCTTGCTCGTGCGGGTGAACAATCACCGTGGGTTCTCGTTTCGGCAGGCATAGGAGGCATCTATAGCCGCATCTTCTCCAGCCGTCATATCCGCCAAGTTACCGGCATCATGCTCATCGATGCCCTGCACGAAGACCTGCTGCACAACGTCGGCCGGCCCGGTCGAGGCTTCATACTATGGGCACGTGGCATCATCTCTCCACTGGGCTACGATCGCCTCTGGGGCGCCATCGTCAAGGGCCGGAAGCCCGAAGATCGGGTGTACGGTCGTTCGGCGTACCAAGGCGGGAAGTATATCAAAGCGAAGCTACAGGAGAACCTCGTTGCCAATTCCCTGACGAAGAACGAGGTGAGCCAAGCGAGAAACATCCAGAGCCCCAAGACCCCACTCGTGGTGGTGAGTTCTGGCATTAACGTTAGGAAAGACGATGAGTGGGAGAGGAAGCAGAGAGATCTGACATTGATCACGGACAAATTGGTCAGCTGGGATGTGGTCAATGCGGCGCCGCATGAGGTGTGGAAGACGTTGGAGGGCAGGCAGATTCTAGAGAAAAGACTGGGTGAACTGGTCAGGGGGTGAAGAGAGTCTTACGTTTGGGATCGACAATGGGGCAGAATAACTGCTTGGGCAAAACGTACATGTGAACTCGGTGGTGGTCTCTTTGTGTCTTGGCACTGGCTTAGTTTGCGGGCAAAATACCTTGTTTACCTCGATAACTTGTTGTCTATAATTATCGTCTCATCTCACATGTTTAAGATAGCTCGCTAAGAAGTCTTTGGTGGACTCGAATCATTTATTGCTTGTCGAGCTGTACTTGTGGAAGACCTTCATCCCGCTCAACGTCAACAACAACATCAAGGAGCATGCTTCTCAATGCCTTCGAATCTGACTATGCTTCGCTCATTTCATCCTTTCATAGGCTGCCTGGCCCATTGAGTCCTACTTGCTCTCAGCCCCACCGCCTAACCCGTAAACCTCCGCTATCCTCTTCGCAACAGCCTCACCGCTCCAATACGCCCCTGTCACAGTCCCCAACGCCACAAATCGAGCCGTGTGCTCCCCCGCAAACCAGATGCCTCTCTCCGGACAACCATCCCTCAGCGCCTCAATGTCCTTGTCCAATTGCACCTCTCCATCCCTAGCCGGATCGCTAGCCTGAAACGTCGTGTAGGAGCCAAACCCTGCGAGCTCGTCGTTCTGCCAATTCGTGACGAGCATCGCCGACGGTTTGCAATGGGGCGACGACGCCGAGTAATCGGGTAGGAGCGAATAGTAGGGGCGGAAAAAGGCGTCGAGGCGGGAAAAGTATTCCGTGGAGGCTGGGTCGAGGCCTTGGATCAGGGAGGTGACGTGCTGGGCGCACGGGCCGTGGAAGTAGAACAGGAGTGTGGGGTGCGCGCACGATCCCGGGAGGGAGGCGAGCGAGACGCATTCGGTGGTCCAGCGTTCTGGGTTCTGGTCCGAAGCGTACGTGGGCGGCAGAAACTGGGTGAAGAATGGGTTGACCGTCCCCGTCGTTTTTGATGGGAGCCAGAACGCGGTGGGGAAGGTAATGTAGACTTTCTCGAGACGGCCGTAGGAAATGTGCTCGATGGCCGTGGTGATCCGAGAGGGCAGGCTAGGCGAGAAAGAGGACATGTTTCGTTTCAGCCAGCCTAAGGGGCAGGTCACAATCACCTCGTCAAAATTGATGGTGTCGTTGGACGCCGTCGTGATGGCGACGGAGGGCGACTGCCCGCTTTGGACGTTCGATTTTAAGAATGTGACCTTCGTAGACGTCTTTAATTTGGCCTTAGCCAATGCGCCTTTGGCGACATGGTCTAGGATTGACTTGTAGGTGCTTGCCAAGAAGAGGTTTTCTGACCAAAAGAATGTGAGTAGCGGTATATTGGCAACAATCGCTCGGAATCATCGTAGGGGTCGCTACTGACCGCCTTCGATACACTCTTCAAGCCAGAAAAATCTCAGGCTTTGCTTCTCAATGGGTTCGCCCACAAAGTCACCCCACATTCGCGCCATTTGAAAGATCAGTTTGGAGGAAGCATCATCCAATCCCCTTGCCTTCACTTCACCCCTAAAGAAATCCATAAGAGAGCTTTGCGGTGGTATCGAAGAGCCGTTTTCCCTGCTATACTTGAAGGCATTGGATATGATCTCCCAAACAAGCTCGGAATGCTTCTTTGCTGTTTGGCCCTCCACAAGATGACCGAATTCGTCATACAAAGAGGGGGTGGCATCTTCAGGAGGTGAGAAGGTGGTGTCATGAGTCTCTTTCGCGAGGTCCAGAATCGGGTTATGGTCAGTGCCCTTCACAGCATGTATTAGCTTCTTGGGAGTAAGATTATATTTCTCTTAGAATGGGTTCACATGAATCCAATTTGGCCCTCTGGCCGATGTTAGTGATATCAGGGCGAAGTCCTCGCGAGGAGGAGGAAGTACAAATCAATTAGATGGCCCTGTAGACTGGACTGGTAGATCTGATGTATGTGAGTCCCACTGGGCATTCTAAGCCATCAAGACAACTCACTCGTCCTCCTATGCGATCACGCGCCTCAAGTATCGTCACCTTCAGACCCTGCTGAGCCAGCACCTCGGCACACCTCAGTCCCGAGATTCCGGCGCCGACAACGCAGACTACGCGGATTGCGAAGTCAGCATTGCTTGGTTGAGGCATGAGCCATAGGTCAATGAGGACAGGTCTCAGATATAAGGACATATATCTGTTTTAGATCATTGCCCTTCGACCATGGATTTGCTATAAGTAGAGGAGAATAAATCCTCAATATGCGTACCATGTGGGATTCGGCCATTTGGAAGTACTCGCCGAATCATGCTGTTCGTCGCGCTGTGGATGGAAAGAGACAAGGCTTTATCCTTGTATTGCAGACGCAAGCCTCCCCTCTTAGTGATGACTTGACCGCGGGACCTGCATTCACGAGTGTAATGAGCCCAGCACTCCATGCCGTAGCGGATGACTGCTGGATTGACGATTCTTCCGCACCATAAGACAGGAAGAGTGGTAACAGGAATTCGAGAAATAGAGCATTAGGGTGTCGAGATAGGTGGGAGTAATTGTTGATAGTCGATATCGTTTGATTCTTAGAAGAAGACTGAAGGCTGTAAGGGAGGTCTTGATGATAGTATAAAGACACAAAGTGAAATGGGATAGAGAAGGGTGTGATGGGCACGACCGTTCCACAGGATTGGAAGGTGCACACACGGCTGCATCCCCCTCACATATCCGAGCAACGTCCATGTTTCCGCATATTGGGGGAACTGCTTTGACTGACTCGAGAGAAGGCGGTCCTACTACGACGGACATAATCGGCGCTTACCTATTCCAAAGAATAATTTAGTAACAAAATGTAAGTTAGGAAGTCAGTAGGTAAAGCTGTCAGTCTAATTGAATTTGCCGAGAATTACGTGAGATTAGAGAACGTTATGAGGGTGTAAAGCGACAGATGATGCAGCTATTCAACTATAGTTGATAGTGTCAGAAGTGTTGTGTTTGAGAGAATCGTCGAGTCAGTTTGCATATCAAGCTAGAATAGTCTAGGATCTAAGTTTGATAACGCTAATGAGCTTCACAGCAGGTAGCCCAACGGGTAAAGCACTACGCCTACTTAATACATGCCATCCCAACACCAATGTGAATGTACAATGTTCAAATCTCAAACTCTTCATCTAGCCAATGGCGAACAATAACCTTGCCTTCATCAAACGAAGGTTTCTGGTTTCGCACAATGATAGCCGCATGGGTGTGCCGGACTCGGTGAATATGTACACAGTATTTGCGAAAGCCCACCTCGTCCAGTGCTCGGATCATCTCAAATTGTTCCGCTGTCAGGGCTAGGGTAGGGAACTCACTTCGAGGTGATGAGGTGCGTTTCAGGTCAGACGACGTACGAGTCGCAGATTGGTAAGTTTTCTCTGCATGCCCATTTTGCTGCTGTTCACCGGAAAGCCGATCTTCACCGCTTTCATTGGATGCTCTTTCTGGGAGATATTGTTGCCCATGTCTGGAATTCACGTTCTCGAAAGCGCCTTCCATTACACTTCTCGCATTTTCCACCATGAGGGGTATCCTATAGCTTCCAAGACCAATACCAGCTTTGCCTTCTTCATGCAAGCGAATGCGCTTTTGACTTCGAACCTGTTGTACACCTGAGTTTATTAGGAAGACGACAGAACCGATAGGTATCAGAACGGAGAGAAGCGCAAAAAGCGGGACTTGCGTGAGTAGAGTCTGGCTGCTTGTTGCAAGGCGAGCGGAAAGTGGTGACTGGATCGCTGGAGGTTTGGGGTGAACAGGATCGCTGGGGTCGATAATGTTTGGGGCATAGTCGGGTAGATAATTAATAGAGACTGCGTCGAGATTGGTGTAGGGGTCTGTAGCGGAGATACTCGTAGTGTAATAAGGGGCAGACCGGTCATTGATTATGTTGGCGTAGAGAACGCGGTGGCTGAACTGTGCGAGCGCAAGCATGAAGATGCTCCCCGGATCTGCAAGGACAGAGAGAATAGGGCGATGAGTGTCGCGGAAGGCATCAATTGTGAAGAGCTGGCGGCCGGATGTTGACAGTGTTCGGGATCCCAGAAAATTGAAGAATTTGTGTTGGACTCCGAGCAGCGGCGTTTTCACTCCAAGATGAGGTGTGGCGAAAGTAGTGAAATTGACAGGCTTCATCCTCTCAAACCAGCCTTTTGAATAGAGCAGTCCGATGGTATATCTCGCAACCAGTCCTCCTAGTGAATACCCAACAACACTGAGCTTCTTTATTTCGCTACCCATTTTCTCCAAGCTCTCAATATGATTCTCAATTTCCTGCGTTACCCGCTCGGCTCCCAGATCGATTCCATCATAGGTGAAGGTGTCTGAGTTGGTCTTCGCTACGAGTATATGCAGCTTTTCCTCTGGATGTTTGTCGCGGAGAGAGGATGCGAGGTAAGATAGATGACTTGGGTTGCCCCAGAGCCTTTTACTCGTCAGCGCGTCGACAAAAGGCAAGACGAAGGCGTAGAATGGAACGCAACTGACCCGTGGATGAGAACGCAGAGATGGTCGGCGGTTTGGCGCCCATCCTTTGTAGTTCGCTCTGCCTCCTCCATGAAGATATATGATCATGCAAATCTGTCTCTTGATCTATTATATTGATCGCATTGAAGTGAGGCGCGCATTGCGCAAAGACTTCTTTATAAGAGCAACTGCAACTGGTGAACGATGACACTTTGACAACGCCACACATGCTTTCGGGCTTCGGGCTTCGGCTGTACCCGCCGCTAGCTGAAATCGAACCGACCCAAAGATCCGCTAAGGTACGGTATTGTTGATCGCCAATCGAGCCAATATTCTGTTCACATTTCAACGTCTCTCACTCAAGACATTCTTCACCTCAACCATCAAGTTCCATTTTGGCTCTTCCTCGACTGCCTGGTGTGACCAATCAACCCGTCTCGGCACCGCTCGACCGAGATAATCATTCTTTTGGCTCCTTCACCATCATCTTTTGCTGCTGTGGTTAATGCTGCTTGCTGTCTTAGAAAAAGCAAACATCGTAACTTTGGCCAACATGCTTTGACTTGTGGTATTTGCTGGATGTTTGCTATGCCTCTTCACATTTATCATAGGCATATAGTATTCTGTCCTGAGCAATTTGGGCTCGGTAAAAGAGCCTAATGATCAAGCTATCAGGCTAAATCCCTTTCGATGTTTGCTTTACAACCACTCTTTATCGCCATGTTCTCTTCGATCGGCTGCTTCAAACATGTCAATTGCCCCGAGCATCCCCACTGCTCCCTATTCAATTGCATCTTTGGGCATCATAGCGTCTCTGAAACTGTGCCAGCGGCAGTGTCCTTGCCAAAGGAAAGGCTAGACGAAGTGAACATCGATCAGAATGAGCCTCGTAAGAAACGACGGCTTAATCTACCGGTTACAGCATCCAGGAATATCTCTCCACCGCCTCGAAGATCGCAAACTAAAGCTGTCGAAAACACCCGGGCGTCTTTGAAGGAACCCTCGAACGGTCCAAAAATTGAAACTGCGTCGCCACCCCCTAAGACTTCTCAAGTGTCTCTCAACCCCAAGATGATACAAAACCCGCCAGCTGCCCATGGAGTTCGTATACAGCTGATCACCATGATCCACGACCAACTGGTCCGGCTTAACGAGGAGCTTCAAGATTCGTCAACTAATGCGCTTAGATTCTCTCCTCAAGAGTTGATCGTTCAGGCTCTAGACGAGGAGGAGAAGATCGCTAAGCAAAACTCCGCGGTCTATCTGAACGTCATTAAATTGCGAATCACCAAATTGAAGAAGATGAAGTCCACAGAATGGAGGGAAGAAAGACTTAAGCAGATTTCCAAACACGCGCCAGTTGATATGATTACCACGACTGAAAGTACGCCCAGTATTATCGAGACAGGCCTATCTTCGTCTCAAGAAATCGCGTTTCTGTCCAAACTGCTCGCAAAGCAAAGTGACTTGGCCAAGCATGGATATGTTCCTCATGCACCGAGCGATGAAGAGATTGCCCAAGCTCGGTCGGGCGTCAAGGCGGCACAAGGCTGGGAGCAGTGCGATAGATGCAAAACTCGATTCCAAGTCTTCCCAGGGAGAAGAGAAGACGGGGCTTTGACTTCTGGAGGCACATGCACGTACCACCCTGCGAAGCCTCGCAAACCACAGGCGAAAGACAAAGCAGACAAAGGCCACAAGGAAGCTATCCATGCATGTTGCAATGAGACTATTGGGGAGTCTGCCGGTTGTACTCTGGCGGCTACGCATGTTTTCAAGATTTCAGAGCCAAAGCGGCTAGCCCTCATAATGCCTTTTAAGGAGACTCCGCCTAATTCACTGATATCGAGGCCCGACGTTGCAGTCTGCTTTGACTGCGAGATGGGTTACACGACTATGGGGCTGGAATTAATTCGTCTTACAGCAACAGCTTGGCCGAATGGCGAGGAGCTTCTTGATGTGCTGGTCAGACCACTAGGCGAGGTCCTGGATCTAAATTCGCGATTTTCTGGAGTTTGGCCCAAGGACTACGCCAACGCCTTGTCCTACGAGAGCACATCTATGGATGAGCAAAAGGCGTCTAATGATAGTGAGCAGCGGTTACGAATCGTCGACTCGCCCAGCATCGCCCGTGACCTGCTGTTCGAACACTTGACACCAGAAACGCCGCTCATTGGACATGCCCTAGACAATGACCTCAATGCAACTCGTATCGTCCATCCCTCCATCGTCGATACGGTCCTCCTGTTTCCTCATCCCCGGGGCCTACCGGTTAGGTTCGGCCTTAAGGCACTGATGAAAAAGCATCTTGATCGAGACATTCAGATGGGAGGTGATCAGGGGCATGACTCGAAAGAAGACGCAAGAGCTGCGGGACATTTGGTCAGACTCAAGGTTAGCGAGATGTGGAAGTCCATGAAGCGAGACGGTTGGACCGTAAGAAAGAGGGAGTTCTTCCCACCGTTGCCGGGTGCTCCGGCTTGAGCTAATGCAGTCAGCGTTAATGAGGTTGGGCTAAAAGCGTAGGTAGACGATCGGCGCCGCCGAGACATTTTTCTGAATCCAAACATGACTCATGAGCTTGGGACTAGGTCCGCCTCCACTGTGTCATTGAATGTTGGGTGGGTGGATGGAAGGGCGGGCTAGATGAGCTCCAAGGTCAATGAGCTTAATACAGGGACGTTGCAGGCCAGAATTGATGCTGCCGATGCTGCCGTTTACTCTCGTCCAATTACATTAATCATGGATTGTTGTGGGGAAGCCGTCTACTTGCTCTGTCTGTCTACACGGAAGTTTCTGCTCTCGAGCTTACCATGTCTTCATACTTCATAATTCTCAAGCAGCAATCGTGATTTCCAGCTTGAGGACCTTTATGGCCTCGCAGATGGAGATTGCTAAATGCCAAGAGAGGGAGCCGGCCATTGATGAGAGAAAGGGGGGTGGGCTGGAGAGATGCATGAAATGAGACAGGATTGGAGGGAGGAGGAAGGATAGGAGAGAAGTAGAGCTACTGCGATTCGCTCTGGGGCTCAAGGATTCCGATAGATGGGCATAGGCAGGGGAACCGTAGTGCTGGTAAGCTAGCTCTACCTGTCATTTCCAAAAGGCTCAGTCGCAAGGAATGATGATGTCGTATCTTCTCGTTGATTATTCAGCTGCATTTTTTGAGAGAGTCGAATGCAAGATCCCGCGGTAGCAGTGCATCTGTGGAGCTGAAATTTGCCGAATAAAAAGGTGAAAAGGTTTACAGTAGAGTAGTGGCGCAAATGAGTTGCCCGGTCTGATGAGGGATATGGTGAAAGACTCTCTGGAAGTAAGGTTGATTCAAGGTCTAGTTGAATGAGAGAATAGCGGCATTGAGTCTTGCTTGTGTAGCCATGGCTGGTTTTATGGCTGAAACTGTCAAAAGGAAGAGCACGGGGCGTAAGGTACCTACGGTACTTCTACGAAGTAACGAAGTAGAATCTGCCGCTTTTAGCGTGAAACCAATCTTACATTTTAGCACGTGGCCCAGACGATAGACGATGGGGGTAAGATAAATAAGGCAAGTTTAGCCGTAAGATTTCGCCGTTAGTTTCGATAAGTTACCTAACTCTTGTGCTTTGGTTTCAATAATATCGGCGGGATCGGCAGCACTTTCTTCCATTTCAATGATAATAAGGTACCTTACCTATACTTTATCATTACCCATCATGTCGTGCATATTCCACTCTCCGGACATTCCGGGCCAGGCTGGTCATGCCACCAGAGAAAAAGAAAAAAAAGGCCCTGCATCGGTCCAATTTCACATGGACATGGGCTGATTTGATTCAAAGCTCATTCATGAGCCAGACTGCATGGGGGGGTGTGAGAGCACGAGATGCTCCTGCAGGTACTGTACTTTTGCCATGGGACGGTCGGATCATCAGATCATCCATAGAGCGCAAATCTAAGGTTACTCACCTAAAAGTAGGTAGAAGTACCTGACTGTTGATGGCGTTGTTAGGGAGGAAAATGGCCCCGATTGCGGGGACATGACCTTTGAACCAGGCCAAAATAAGGCAAGCCGAAGGATGAGCTGAAAGTACGGCCGTAGGATAGGTAGGAACGGCGGTCTAAGGTAGCCAGCCAATTCAGCCAGCCAGTCAGACTTGTATATTGCACTTTCTCTCACTCACAAATTACGGAGCTGAAGACTTAGGTGTACAAGGAGCACAGAATCTTTTGATGATTCCAGACTGTTCAAAAGTGCATCTCCTTTTCGCTTGTGTTGGTTGCTCTGTGCCGTTTTGCTGCTTCAAAGATTACCTCACCTCACCTTACCACACACCAATCCACTAATCCTCTTGTCCTACAATCTTGCGACATTTTCAAACCTTCAACATGACTACTTCCTTACTCTCTTCTCCCTCTATATCACCCCTCTCCTCCTCCTCATCCTCCTCATCCTCCTCCTCCTCCTCCTCCTCCTCCTTCTTCCATTTGTTGCCTTTGTATGCTTCTATCTGCTATCTTTTGAGTCCTCCATCACGTTTCAACCCTCCTTCCCCTTAGTCGACGCCTTCGACTTGCTGGCCACTATCTCGAATCTCACACCGACATGCACAACATACGCAGTTGCTCATGATCCGTCTGTTTAAACGGCATTAGGCTTGGTAGTTGGCCACATACCTCTTGCAACGACGCTTTCATCCGAGCTCGAAACTACAGCTTCATACAAGTTCTACCATGTCTCATGCGTTGAGTCACACGGAGCTCCATAATCTTGAGATCACTGAGCGTGTCGCCTCCTGCTTCTCCCTCGTCGGAACGAGCTTCATCTTCTTCACCTTTCTCTACTCACCTGCCTTCCGCAAGCCGGTCAACAGACTTATCTTTTACGCATCTTGGGGGTATGCTTGTTTTTACTAGATCCTCTCACCCTGACTGCCATACATGAGGTCGTTAGACATCGACTCACCCCCAGACTTGGTCTCACACTTTGAGCCTTTCCACCGACAAGAAGCATACTGATCCCTATGTCTGGTAGAAATTCTTTATGCAATGTGGCTACACTGATGTCACAGTCGGGGGTACGCGCGGGAAGGGACTCACATCTTTGCCAGTTTCAAGGCTTCCTCATCCAAATGTGAGCACTGGAGTATCCACGGGGTTGGGGACGAGTACTGAATGTGCAAAAAGGTTTCTACCGGCCGACGCGCTGTGGAATCTCGCCATGGCAATCAATGTATACATGACATTGTTCCGCAAGTACAACGCCCAGCAGCTCAAGGCTTTGGAGTGGCGATACCACTGTCTTGTATGTATATTCGATGGGATGTCTCTTCCTCTGAATCATATCATGAGTGTGAAGATACCTCTTTGGCATATCCACTCTGCAGCAATGCTCCAAGGCTCGATATACTTCAACCTTTGACAAGTAATGCTGACTTCGAAACGTCTTCAATCAGTGCTACGGAGGGCCGTTCATAATTGCCCTTGTCTACCTTTTTATCGAGACTTCAACTAAAGGCAAGATATACGGGCCAGCCACACTTTGGTGCTGGATTGACATCAAATGGGTCGTTCTCAGAATCGCACTTTGCTATGCCCCAGCATGGCAAGCAACCCTTCCCACTTCTGGCAGGTGTCTCCCCTACTAACAGAATCCCAGGTGCTGTATCTTGATCTCATTCTGTATATACGTCCTCGCGGGACGTGAGATCTTCGCCAAACGCAAACAGCTACGAGCATTCAGCAACCCATCTGGACCCGTGCCTGTGCAAATCGAGAATCCTTTCATCAGTACCAAGACGACCGAAATCCACATTACGAGCGAACTAGCCACACTGCATTCGCCCGCTGTGTCTGCCGCCTTTATGAAGATGGACAGAAAAAGCCCCGACGTCAGTGATAAGGTTTACGACCAATACTCCGTGACGATCGGATCAGCTCCACTGAGCCCGAGATCGGAAGCGCCTCCGCCTACGACACCGAGGGTGCATTCGACCATCGCGGCGCAGAACAATCGGGCGGCCATGGAAGCCAACAGGGCGGCGTTCGGATACACCAAAGTGGCGCTTCTTTTCTTCGTCTCCTTGCTCGTCACATGGGTAAGCTCGCTCTCATAATAACAAGACTCCATTTGAGAACCAGGCTCGAGCAATGCCCTTGGCTCACGAAATCCACAGGTCCCCTCATCCATCAATCGCGTCTACTCCCTCATCCACCCGTCCCTCGTCTCCCTCCCCTTCACCTACGCCTCCGGTATCGTGCTCCCCCTAATGGGCTTCTGGAACTCGGTCATCTACATCACCACCTCCTGGGCCGCCGTGCGCTTGTTGTTCAGCGGGAAGCTGAACGAAAAGACTCGATCATCATCCGTGAAAAAGGGCTCCTCGGTGGGCTTCAACGGCAGGCCGAGCCTCGGCGCGAGAAAGTGGACGGGGGGTGCGGAGAGCGATAGCGTCAAGGGGCTGGCGGTGGGGCATGGGAGTGGGTATGATCAGGTGTGATGTTGGCCCTCTGGGTAGATGCATTCATCTCATTGGGTTTGGAGTGGGGAAGAAAAAAGGCATTTGGGTCGCGGCGTTGATATAAGTCTGGGTATGGACTCTAGGGATGTGGCGGCATGCGATACCCCGTGTATTTGCAGCAAGGTATGGGTGGTACCTTGGACGCGGCATATTTATAACGAAGACTGTGAAGTATACACCTTAGACTTACATAACTTCACCTCCCAGCAATGCCAACACTGCGATTCTACGCTTCCCTTCCATACATAGAACCACACTCATCGCCACCAACATCCATAACCCCAACTAAAACCCCTCCTTGCTTACACCTCACCAATCCATCCCTGCCCCAAACTCCCCCTTAATCCCCTCTTAATCATCATCATCATCCCCCCCCCTCCCCCAAAACTACCCCCCTCCCACTCATACTCGTCCTCCACAACGATACGGCTGTCAAATAAGGTACCAATCTCATACCAATAGTACTAGTACTAGAAAAGGAGGTCGGTCAGGAAGCCGAGCTTTCGGGCGATTGGCTTTTTATATATATATAGGGAGGAGAGAGAGAGAGAGAGAGAGAGAGAGAGAGATGGGTGTGGTTGAGGGGGATGAGGATACGGTGGGAAGCTGTGGGTATAGTCACTCGGGTGGTGTCAATGCCTGAGGGAGCCTATGTGTGCGTATGGGTATGCTTGCCGAATTTGGGGATATTGATCAGACAGACAGTGATTCTTGATGAGGAAGAGAAAGGAAACGTATTCGAATAGATTGCATAGCTAGCGAGATAGCAAGAAGCGCTCATGGGGGTATCTACCAATCAGCCAGCCAACAGCAAATAGGCAGACTCCTGACGCTATGCATGAAGAGCAATTAACGAACCAAAACCAACCCAACTTTGCTTTGGAAGCCTTCCATGATCAACGCTTCCTCTTCTTGCTCTCCTTCTCCTGCTCCTTGACGAGGAATTCATCGCTTTCCAGGTCCAGCTTGCCGCGGAGAACACTCAAGCTGATAATATCTTTCACGTAGGCTCTCCAGCCTCGCTTCCGAAGCCCCGCCACCTCGGTATCATCGTGCGCTGCGACGACAAATGTGGACGGTGCCTCTTCTGGACTCCTCTTGGGTAAAGCTGCAGAGACGCTTCTCGCACCCGCGCACTTTGCAATCTCCTTGAGCTCGTCGAACCCGTTCTTGCCCAGCTCCTTCTTCACGGATGGTGTGAAATGTATGGTATAGTCCTGCAAAATCTTGAGACCCTTCTTGCCTCTGTAGATCGCTTGGTCCAGCGAAATGCCCCATTCGGCCTCCTTCTCTGGATCCCGCGATAGGTAAGGCACCATACTTAGCAGGTCGTTCCCCTTGGCGCTATCCGTGACCCAGCTGTCCATAACAATATCTTTACCGAGCAACGCAGCCAGAATGACTTTGCTGGTTTTCTTGAGCTCCTTACCAACGCACAAGACGGTGCAGTCGTGTACAGACTTGACTATTTTGACTCCTTTGCTCGATAGGACTTTTAGGAATGGCTTCGAGTCCCCAACTGAACTGGAGCTCGCAAAAACAATACATATTGCCGCGTCCGTGGATGATGGGCTGTTCTGCCCGTCCCGAGCTGTCGACCTAGTACTTCTCATCGAGCTATTTGGCTCGACCCAATTAGATGGAGACGCTGAGATTGTGTTCCAGTCGGAGTGTGGAGTCCGAGGCTTTGGTTCAGCTGAATTGAATGATGATGCTGACGGCAGTCGATTGACGGGATGACGCCGCGAGTCTGAATCGATGGTGGGACGAATCTGCTTTGATCCTGCCAAAGAAGTAGAAGACCTTCGATTGTGTTGATCTGCGGACTTTGGGCGGGATTTCGTATCGGTTGAGTGGGCCGGCATCGTTGATGGTGTCTGATGGATAGAGACTGGATGATCAGTTGCAGCTGGAATGCTTCTTTTGATAGATATCACTTCGTCTTGCAGGCTGTCCTCGGTCTCTTCTTCAAGGGCCTCATGGGAGACCGCCGTTGTTTTTGCTTTTTTCCGGACCGGTGTATCCTCAGCATCGTCATCCAATTGTGGGCTTAAATCCGAACTGGCATGGAGGGAGGGCGATTGACCTGAAACTTCGGGTGTCCTCTCGGCCTGCACTCGCTCGACAATTGATGGTAAAGGCTTTGACGCTGCCAGGACTGGTGAGTGGTTGGAGGTTCCGGGGTCTTTTTCTGGACGTATTCGCACCCCTGGTGGTGACAAGGGTTCCGACTCTTCTAGAATGCGTGAGCCGCCTGAGCTTCCGGACTCTCCTTTTTGATGTACACGCAACTTAAGCAGTAATGGTCGTGACTTTTCAGGGTACTCGTTCTCAAGGCCTACACCCGCTATCTCTTGGTCTTCAAAATCCACCATGTATCCTCCCAGAGGCTTTGCAATGGTTGCATCAGCCATATCGTCTTCGGTCTTGACCTCGGGCTGTGCATGCAAAAGACCATACTCACTGATCGCTGCATCAGCCATGAGCTCATCTCCGTTTTTGAGTCCAGGCTGTGAAACCGAGTGACTAGGTTCGCTAGCGTTTCGCACTGTTCGCATGACCTCGCGCTTCAAAGGACTCTCCAGCCACTTCTTAGCGCCTTTCCTTCCCAAGATAGCATGTCCTGTGATCTGTTCAATGATAGGGGTGGAAATCTCGGATTCATGGTCTGTAGATGGCATAGGAGTTTCAATGACAGTAGAACTAGCTCTGGCTGTCCGTTGCGGTGTGTCCATTTGACTGACTTGGTGATTGTAACTTTCGAAATTAGAGTCAGGTAGATCCGACGAGTAGATTGGAAGATTGCTGTGTTCCTCAGGAACAAGGCTCAGTGTCGTCTTCCCAATATAGAACGATTGTCCCGGAAGGAGCTGAAGAGCTGAGGGAATATTGCCATCGGTAGAGGGTCTAACTTTCATACCGGTATGAGCCGATAATCCGTTAAAGTTGCGCCCAAGTGACTCTACGGATACGTCGTCTGAAAGGGCTTCAAGGAAAGCGAAGCCATTTTGGGTGTCTAAAGGCATTGTTAGCTGCCTCCATCCAACACAACCATATAGCGTGATTGTATTCAACATAGTACTGCCAATGACCCAGACTCATGTCTGGTCTCATCAACCTCGAAAAGCTCAAAAGCTTCTTCAACATGACCATCTAAGAGATTTGGGCCACGAATAAGATATTTGAGGACATGGTCGTCAAGGCTTAGGTCAAGGAATGTGAGATTGGTTGGTTCGTTACGAGTGTGTTGCCTTAGGCAGCACGTCTTCGAGGTCATAATGGTGCTGGTAATTGTGTGGATGCATACTGTCCAGGTATCTACGATTCGAGTACGGTATCACAGACGGAAAAGAAGTGTTGAGCCAGCGTTGATGATGGTTCGGGTAAGTGTGCGGCTGCACGTGATCTATAAGTCGAGGGATACTTTTCACCACAACCACCAAATCTTGTCATCGAAAACTCCACTTGGAAGATCAAGATCTCTATGTCTCCGCCACTCAAAGTTTCTCTAACAGATAGGCTGCGATTGAAGTACTTTAGATATTCATTTTCAGCACGTGGTCGAGATAGCTCGAGCGTGCAACACCTCTGCTGCCAACCATGGACAAGTCTAGCACTTCTCTTGCCAGGTATATATACTGTCAAAAGAATCAATCAGAGCAAGCTACATTTACATTATCGCATCAAGCCAGCTTTTCCTAGTGCAGAATTCAGATGGTTCGAAAGCGTCACAGTTCAAAGTCTTTCATTAGCTGCGCTGTTCCAGGAACAATACCAAGGATTTTCCTAGGGCTCGCATTTCCGACACAGTCCGCGTTCACTTGGTTTATGCTGCAACGATCCAATAGCTACTGCTTGTCGACCAGCTTTCGTGTCTCATGTCATCTTGCTCATCCTGTCTTTGATGATGATTTCGAATTGCCTCAATTGGATACGGCGCACCTGACCTTGCCTGTCAAGTCACAACTCTTGTTTGGATATCCTTTCATGGAAACAATGAATATGGAGTAGCGGTGGCCACTCATATTGTTCCTCAAAGCTGATGGTATTCAACCGGCTGCTGCGTGCGATATCTTAGTATTGTAGTCCAAGAATGGACACATTCAACGTCTCCGAACATGACAATACTAAGGCTCGATCTCCCACGATGCAGGGCACAAGCCAGCTTGGTTCTTGTACTTTCTTTTCTTTACACGTCAGAAACTCCTCTCTATACCCCAATCAGTGCAGACAAGCTCAGAATTACCAGACACTATCTTGATCATACACGTCCTCATTCTTTCTCTCTCTTTACCTGCCACCCGCACAAAGCCTCCCCCTCCTCCTTCGTGTTCGACGGCACTCTCACTATAGCTGCATCATAGAACTCACTGAACATCTCACCTGTTCAGCATGGCGGCAGCTGCACCATTCGATCCGTACAGCCAATCCTTTACTCTGCAGGCGAGTGACGGGACGCCCTTCAACGTCTCCATCCCTGATCTCGATTATTTTGTCTATTACAACAATCAAATCTGCATCAATTATGGTGCTCAGACAGGAGCCTCAATCGTCCTCCTCATCGTGCTCCTTCTCCTCACCAAGCCAGACAGGCGTGCTTCCCCCATATTCATCGTCAACGTCTCATCGCTTGCTCTCAACATTATACGGACCGTTCTCCTGTGCCTATACTTTACCGGCCCGTTTACTGAAACGTACGCCGTCTTTAGTGGAGACTTCTCGCGAGTTCATACTGGGGATTACGCAACGTCTGTTACTGCCGCGGTGTTCACCTTGCTTGTTCTGGTGTGCGTCGAGACTTCGTTGTGTATCCAAACACGGGTGGTGTGTGTCACAATGCGCCAGGTCTACCGCAGAATCATCTTCGCAGCCTCGATTGTTATCGCATTGTTGGCTATTGCCTTTCGACTGGCTCTCTGCATCGAGAACTCCATCTACATTGTACAGGCGAAGGTTGACGGGCCCCTTCATCAACTAGCAAGTGCAACGACCATTACAGAAACGATCAGCATCTGTTGGTTCTCGGCAGTCTTCGTCGCGAAGCTTGCTTTTGCTCTGAATGAGAGAAGGAAGCTGGGGTTGGTTCAATTTGGTCCGATGCAGATCATCTTCATCATAGGATGCCAGACACTTATCATACCAGGTTAGCAAGACAGTGTCCAAAGCCGAAATTTTGAGCTGACGTCTATCCCAGCGCTCTTTGCAACTGTCCAATATGCCGTCAGCAATCCAGCTCTGTATTCCAATGCTCTTACATGTGTAGCGATCTTCCTACCACTTTCGTCGCTATGGGCTTCAGCTTCCCTCGACGGCCGATTCCAAGCGTCCAAAGAACAGCAATACAGTAACAAGATGATCCCGAGCTACCTCACGGCTTCTACGGGACGGCCAGAGGGCAGGACAATCAACAACCCCCTTAGCCCAGCAAATACGGAGAATACTGGCGTTAGCGGTTCCGGTGCCCACAGCCCGCAGAACACTGGTCAGCGGCAGGGACTCCGAGATCTTGAAGCACAGGGCATGGTTGAGGTTGGGAACTCTGGGAGCCAATAATGGGGCTGATGATAGATTGGAGGGAGGGAGGGGGGAAGGATGTGCAGATGCTCGATTTTTAGGAAACAAGGAAATTCGGGCTCACAGCAAGGTCATGAAGGTGGAGGGCTGCTCAAAGTCCAAGGACATTATCTCGTCAGGGGGGAGATTGGTTCTCTGGTTCCCCCTTTACAAGGCAGATCTTTTTGAATGATATACGTACCTCTTGTCAATAAATCAAGTACTCATGGGACAAGGGTGTTAGTGTCATTGCGTGCGTCAATCAATCAATCAATCAGGGTGAAGAGACAGGAAATTCAGTCCGACTGCATCAATGTAGAACACCATCAAGCAGAGTGGCCCTTGTGATTGATGTACGATATGCAGAATTTCGCTTATGAGGTTTGGCGAATCAGTCGCTGGATCGGGCTTGTTTTGGCGATGCTGCAAGTGCACTGACCAGCAACGGTCCGCCGCGCCTTTCCTCATTGACACACGTTTGGCCACATGATCGTCCAAGGCAGATAGCCTCAGCCCCTCGGTTTTGTCTGGCACGTCTGGTAGATCCCAGTGATGCCTTTGGCTATCCCGAGCTTTGACTTGCATCTGAACGGCTGACGGGCTGATAACCCTTGTTTCGATGGTGCAATCAATGAACCGTGCGGCTTGGTTTTGGTATAGCGTATGAGGGGATCCGGAAGAACTGGTGGGGCAGTGAGAGAATTGTTTGGGGCCAGTGAATAGCGGGATGAGCAGCTGTGATGTTTGATTGGTAAGGATGATTTGAACTGCGCTGGTTGCAGGGGATGACCCCTGCGGGCAACAACCCC
The DNA here is from genome assembly GCA_033085395.1 of Xanthoparmelia taractica. Lineage (NCBI taxonomy): Eukaryota > Fungi > Ascomycota > Lecanoromycetes > Lecanorales > Parmeliaceae > Xanthoparmelia > Xanthoparmelia taractica. Next base: position 144,399 of record JANQBS010000019.1, on the reverse strand, counting down.
TGCAGCAAAAAAAGATGTCGAAGCCACCACAACAACCACCTCCTGATAGAATTAGAAACATAAGAAGAATAATAAGTAGTTGTACTTGTACTTGTAAAAGTAGAGCTTTGATAGTGGGGGGCAGATCACTTGCGGATGAAGGACCGGTTTGAAATGGTCCAATTGAATTGCATTGAATGCCCTTGATTCTATTTTCCAATCGGATAATCCGACATTTTGCACTCTCATTCGTGCTCATCTATCTCTCTCGATCTTCATCTCCAAGAGAATATCTTCACCCCAACCTTCTCTCTGCTCGCTTGCATTGGTGCATTTACCGGCATCAAAAAAAAACAATCTTTTGCTCAGCTTCAGCAATAACAAGAAGAATGAGCAGGGCTCTCTCTCTCTGACACTTCGTTGCTTCATAATTGCCACCACACCATCTTCGGCAACTTGCGTCCAAGGTGCATATCATGAGACACGCTCTATAATTCAAAGCCTTGCAAATTTCTCTCCGGAATGCTATTATTTGGCTGGCCCAAATAACAATGTAATGCACGCGCATCGACCTTCTAATTGATTAAATTGATTCATTCTGTGCAACCTCTTTTCACTTGCACCTCCAACGGCCTCAAACGGGCGGGGTTCGTCAAAGGAATCCCTTACATCGAATTATGCGCGTCAGACCTGATCAGTCTGTGCCGCATATTTGACCTCGACCAACTTTTTCAATGCAAACTCTGCTGGTACAATGGCCGAGTCCGTGAGTGCCAGCAGCCAGACTGAGACCTCTCAGACCTCTCCCTTGACAGGACCGAGTAGCATCGGCAGTGCTGTTTTCGACATCCAAGGGCTCCAGACTGTGCATGAGCTTCCTCGAAACCTGCCTCAGCTCAACGACAAGGCCTCGCTCGACAGCCGCTTACTCTCCAAGAGCCATCCTCCTGCCGATCTTCGTGATGCCAGCCCCGACAACTTCTTCGCACGGAACTACTCTGAAAAGCTGTTGGAAGCGTCCCCTCGACGCCTTCGCCATACTACTCCGGTATATGAGGCCCCGGAGTCATGGCAACGGGCAAAAGACCCGTCGGTCCCTCTGCGCAATGGGAATCATCGGGACACGAAAAGCCATAGCACCTTGATGCAGACGCCTCCAAAGAAAGAAAGAAAAGCTGGATTCAGGAACACCCTACGTCGAATGTTTACGAGGCGGCCAACAGGGGATAGGATCAGCATGCCCAACTCGACAGTGTACCCTCGCCATGTAAGTAGCTTCAAGCATACGCTTCGAAGCACAACGTTGACTTCTGAACAAGGATCCGGAAGAATTTATAACCTCAGCAACCGATGTCCCTGCAAAGCGCTCCGCCTCTGTACCCACCAACGGCGTCCTGCGTACCAGTGGCCTAGGATCCCATCCGCCGTTTCAAAAGACGCCCAGCCCCGTTGGCGCTATAAGCAATGAGATTACAAGCAGTGACGGTACACGCAACGAGGCTACAAGCAGATCAATTCCCCCAACCCCAGAGCGTCTCCCCCCAGAGCGGCCAATGCGACCACGGCGTGCCAGTGTCCCAAGCGTGATACTAAACAGGCCAGAGGTCCAGGAGGTACAAGCTGCAACGACGGGTCTGGGCGCACAACCCAAGGAAGAGCAGCCTGTTGATGCGCATAATATCGGCTTTGCAGTCACGAATGGTAGTAACCCCAAGCGAAGATCGCGGTCGGTGGGCGCCTTCCGTGACACGGAGCATCGCATGTCTCCTATTCAATGGAGGCGTTGGCGCAGGAGAAGCGACGAGATCAAGTACTGGAGGCAAAGTACCGATTTGGGCTCTTTAGGCATCAAGGGTTTTGACTCGTCAGAGCAAGGGCAGAAAGACGACGCTGATGCTGCAGATAATCATGATGGGAACCTTGGCCAGCATAGCGGAGAATTCAATTTTGGTTTGCCAGCTGACGCTATCCAAAACCAAGAACGAATTGGTCTAGAAGAGAGAATCGTCACATTAGAAATCAAGCTCATGGACTTTGAATACGCAATCTCAAAGCTGCAGGCAGGCTTCACGTCGCCCCCGATACGCCTCTCGGAAAGAATTGAAATGGCTAGACGCCAGAACTCGGTTGACAGCTATTTCTCGTCCGATCACAGACAAGCCCCCATTCAAGAGTCGCCAGCTTTGCCGCAGGAGACACCACCCTTGAGTCCTTTGAAATTCGCTTACGAAACCACGCTACAACAGCGTCCCACAAGCGTTGCCACGACCCTGAAAGCCAGTGCCTCGGGCCCGTATACGTCGGCATACAAGGGCTCGATAGACCGCAGCACTGGCTCTAGCCTCACGGGTCTCACAATAGAGCATTACACTACTCTGGTTACTCTTATTCGTCACGAGCAGTCGTCTCGTGTTCGACTCGAGCAACAGGTTTCCATGCTGCAACAGCAACTCGACCGCATCTCGCCTCCACGTTCTTCTCATTCTCACGCACACTCGCACTCACAGCATTCACATTCGCACTCACGTTCACTCTCTTCCCAACAACGGAGGCAAGGCTTTGTGGACGTAGGGAACAGGGGCGGTCACTACAGGCAGCGACGCCCACGGTCGAGCAGTTATAGTACTAATGAGACAGACACGGATGATGATGTATACCATGATGTTTACGTTACACCGGATATCACTCCGGTAGAGCGAGGAGAATATGAGCGAGGGGCGTTTGAACGGGTAGCCGGCGTTGAAGAAGGCATGGCTTTTTGAACATGTGGAGCTAAAACAGAAGCAACTCCAAAGCGTCAGAGCGAGGAGAGGACGTGCAATCACTGGGGCGGGCCGCCAGGGCGAGGTGCTGGGCATCTCCTATATACGCAAATTTGCAAATGTTGATGAGCGCATGGATCTAGATGTGTTGCAATGGAGGCCAGCGATTCCTTTCCATATACCTCGCAAGCCCTACCTTATACAATTTGCATGGACATTCATGGACCGTTGGACGAGAGGATGTGGAGTTGATATACCGGTTCTTCGATAGCATGATTGATTGATCTACCAAAAAGGTGTTCCTATGTGCAGGCGAGATGTACGAATGAATTACTTACGGACATGAACGCGCGACTTGGAGGCTGAAGCAGAGATCTATCTACCGGCGTGGTATGTAGTACGAGGAGGGTTGATGCGAGTAGGTACGATTGTTTGGCATATTCGTTGGTGCATGAGAGCATGACATGGCGGCTTTGCTTCTAACCCACCTCGGCTCAATATATTGTATATACGTAGAAATCTTGCCCCAGCTCAGTAAGGTACCTTATAGTGCTCACCCGAGGAATGCCGCTTTTAGGGTGCGGGTTGGGTGAGGGGGTGATTAGCTTAAAGTAATAACTGCATTAGCTTCCTCCAAGTAAGGCTGTTGGCTGTGTACTCCTACCTTATTCCCCTCTGTGCCCGCACTTCAATCACATATACCTATGTATCGGTATCTTATTCGCAGTGCCTCGCGAGGCAGACTTCGGGGACACGGATACCCCGCCAACCCGCTGTCAGCGTGAAGCTTCATTGGACTGGCCGCTCGAACGCTGCATGAGGCAGGAAAGAAGCCTGGGATAGCAAACAGCCTTGCGCTGTGGAAAGGTCTTCGACACAGACCACAAAAATGGATCTACTCTATCTTTTTGCTCTGCCCCCAATGCGACGTCTTCCTTTGTGTCAACTCGCCATAGCTTTTGCTCCCTTCTGCCCTCCCAAATGGCGGGCAGTCAAACCAAATCATTCGTAAGGCCGAGGGACCCGCGAGCGGTAAGTACGAGACTCGGCACCAATATGTAATTTACTGATATTCAGCTCCAACATAAAAGATTACCAAAAAAGACCTAATCAAGCGCTTTGACAAGCTGATGAGAGACAACAAGGGCGGCATTGTCGACTATCCTCTCCGATATATTGAGGATCGTGTTTTAAAGGATTCTCTCGAGCCACTGCGAAGCAACTGTGGTGACACAGTTACCGAAGAGGAGTTGTACAAGGGCGCTCAGCTTTCGAAAGGTCTGCTAAATCCTGTGACCCCCTTCACATTGTCCCCATACTGACGTATCATAGTGGGGCATCTGCTCGATGTGGGTAAAGAGGTGGCAATCCCCTTGACTCCTGCGGAGATCAACTCGCTCGAAATTCAGAGGTCTTCGGCTTTTTGGAAGGAACCAAAGGAGCTACTCCTCACCCTATCCGCTTGCTCTCTGGCTAGCTTGACACAAGGTTGGGACCAAGCAGCTACTGGCAACTTGGGATGGCCAACTGACTTTGGACTAAAACTCGACATCCACCATCCTGCTGGCAGAGATATGTGGATCTTTGGTGGCATCCAAAGCATCATGTGGTTCTCGGCTGCCATTCTGGGCTCGTACCTATCGGACCCTATTAGTGAATATATTGGGAGACGTGGTGCACTCTTCGTTGCTGCTATATGCAGTTTTTCGTCCGTTGTTGCTGCCTCACAGACTCAGAGCTGGCAAGCCTTGATGGTGTGCCGCATCATTTTAGGCCTGGGGGTTGGTGGAAAAGCTTCTGTGGTACCCATACTGGAAAGTGAGATTACTCCTTCCAGCAAAAGAGGTCGTCTGCTGGTTGGCTGGCAAGTATTTGTCGCCCTCGGTCTTTTCTGTGGCTATACGGCTTCTTACATTCTGCGTGATAACTGGAGACATCAAGTTCTGTCTGGTGCCATCCCGGCGTTCGCCCTCCTGGTGTTCACTTGGGCATCCTGCGAGAGCCCTAGGTGGCTTATCATTCAAGGAAAGTACGGCAAAGCTTTTACAACCCTGGTCAGACTTCGAAAAGAGCGCGTCCTGGCCGCAAAGGAACTCTGTTCGATCTATTACCAGATTCAAGCCGAGCGATGGCTATTCTCCGGCAAACACAATGTGGACGCAGAGTCGGACGATCCCAATCCGTTTGAGCCTGAATTAGGTCGAACAAGCTACCTTCGTCGTCTGGTGAATCACTATACTTTTCCTCGCATTCGAAGGGCCGCCATCGCAGCCATGGTAGTGATGCTGTCGCAGCAGCTCTCAGGTATAAATATCATCGCTCTTCTAGCCACGACCTTCTTCAGCACAGGAGGCCTTCGAATATCGTCACCGATCGAAGCACAGATTGACAGCTACAAATTGGCCATTGGATTCGGCGCTGCGAATTCGGTCTTTTCGATGATTGCATACTTCCTTGTAGAGAACAAGGAAGAGCAGAGGATCGCGACGGAGATTGGCACCGACCCCGGAGATGGCAGATCCGAAGCAGACAATCTATCGCGACAAAGTCTACCCGAAACCCACGGCAGCCGGCAACATCTCCCGAACGACAACGAGAAAATCGCTCCCTCTGAAACCGTAAAGCCCAAGAGACTGTCCGCAATCGACGTGCACGTTCGATTCGAACAAAATCATATATCCTCCAAAGACGAAGACACATTATCCGTCCATCCAGCCAGCCAGTACCTTGAACGTTCAAACGATGCTTCCGAAATCGGCTCTATAGCATCCTCCCCCGACAACAGCGGCAGCCAGAGCGAGAACGATACGCTCTACGAATTCGAGGCTTCGTCGACTCAACTACGCGGCCGTCGCCTCCTCCTCCTCGTCTCTTTAGCCGGCGGAATGTTCACGCTTCTAATCACATCTCTCTGCTTCAACATCCACGCATCCAGCGCCGCGCGCCTGCCGCTGATAGCGCTTTTCACTTATGTTTTCACGCTCTTCTACTCCGTCGGCGCGGGTGCCATTCCTTTTCTATACTGCGCAGAGGTATGCACGCCACTCCTTCTGATCAAATATTACACGCTCTGGTTGAGTCCTATCATGTCATTAGCCCCCTACATTACTCTTCCATCTCCTCATCTATTGCCCATTCCTTTTGCACTCGCGTACAAAAACTAACCTTGCATCCCGCCTCTCTCTTTATCACCAGGTTTTCCCCAACGAAGGCCGCGAAATCGGCATGTCCTGGTCCACCTTCTGGAACTTCTCCGGCGCCGGTGTCCTCTCCCTCTTCGTCCCCTTCGGCATCGACTGGGGCCACGGCAGGCTCCTCGGCCTCTTCGCCGGCTTCAACGCCCTCGCATTCATCCTCGTCTGGTTCCTCGTCCCCTCCACGAACCAGACCGCCACGCTGGAAGACATGTCCTACGTCTTCGGCCGCAAGATGCGCCAACACGCCAAGGCTCAGGCGAAGCGCCTCCTGCCGGGCACTCGGGTCAGAGGGCCCAGGACGCAGTGGTTGACAGGGCTGAGGGATGGGCAAGGAGGTGGGAGTGTGAGTACTGTTGAGGCCTTGGGGATTGGGGTCAACAATAGTCTTGGTGGGTATAATGGGCCTCATGGGGTTGTTGGGGTTGAGAGCATGGCTCACGGGGGTGCTGAAAGAGGGTTTGAGGATCCTCGCTAGTGTAACATTTCGGCACTTGTTTTCCTAGTATGGCATTCGGCGGATCAGTACTCCGTATACGTGTACGAAGTACGAAGTACTTGAGTGTTGGACTGCTGTTATTCATCTAGATAGGTCACGAGGTGCTAAAAGAAGTCTTCTCCGGAGCAATCTTTAATAATTCACACCGGGTTGGTTTACGGAGAATAAGTGCCAAAAACCGTGATAATTACCTACCCACAAAAACAACAAGAAATAACGTCCTCGTTATTTCAGATCCTAAACCGTAGTCCCATTGATTCATAGCTAGACACTTATCAGAATTAATTGATTGATTTGATTTGATATGATTGACTGATGATGACTGCGGCGAGATTATGTTGTTGAACTGGTGCTGGCGAATACGCTAAGCGATTGGCAGTAGCGTTGTAAATATACACGGAACAATATGGAAAAATACATTGCGTAAGAGAGCAGTTATAAATCCTCTTCCTCCTCATTATTTTTCGTTCCCTCATGGCCTTATAAAGGTCTTGGTGATGGTGTGGTTTACATATCTCATGATGCCGTCTCAATCATAACATCCGCTGCTGCCCCGGAGTCGGCTCTTTTGGGCCCCCGCTGTGTCCTTGTGCAACGGCGTCAACGTATCCTCGTCAGTACCCGTAACGCACCCGGCTCGACTTCGTTACGACCATCTCCATACCTTTTTTCGTGATACTCATTCCATCATCCTGAACTCTCATGCCCCTTGTCCTGCCATGTTGCGCTCTGATTTAGGAAGACAAGTTAGCTTCCTTGTGCTTTCTGCTTTGTCCAACAGCTCCCTGATCTTCGCCAACCTGACATCCGGCATGCTGGGTCTATTCTTCGTCTCAAAATGACCGCCATTCTTCAACAACAGCTTCACCAGCTTCTTGTTCGGGCTGTGGTGCTCACAGATATGGTACAGCGGCGTTTTCTTACTACTGTCCGTCGCATTGATTCGACTCCGATCGACGCCGAGTATGTATTCCGCCGCACGTAAGTTTCCTGTCATGGCGCAGTAGTGGAGAGGTTGCCGTCCCTGCTTATCCAGAGACCGGAGGAGCAGGGGGTCGTGATCCACAAGAAGTTTGAGTATTTCGGTAGTGTCTCGCTCTTTGACCTCGGAGAGTTGTTCGGAGAGGCCGATTGCAGCGTGCATTACACCGAGACCAGAGTCGTTGATCACGTGGACGTTGGGATTGCGAGGGAGGAGGAACCGGACGAGTGATACGCGGCGAAAGCTGCAGGCTAGGAAGAAGGCCGTCGCCGTCCAAGATTCTTGCTGTACGATCGTTAGAGGGTTCGTGTTCAGTGACGTTGAGGTCGACGTGCGATGCTCATGGTGCCCCTTAATCAGAGAGACGAAGGGGCGCGATAAAGGGTACGAGTTAGGGCACTCACTTTACCTCCTGTGATTGCCAGTCCGATAAGCTGCGCAATACGCTCTTGATCTTTCTCGTCCACGGCGGAGCGTAGCTGCTTGCTCTCGACAAGAGTCGTAGAGCAAGTCGAATACGTTGAGTGACCAGTAGACCCAGAACTGGAGCCGGTCGAGTAGGTAGACTGAGGTGGCGTCGACGAAGTTAAATCAATGGTGCCTTGACGAGTCGCTGGGGAAAAGTTCTCGGAATCAGAATCCCGTCGATGTAGGAACTCGTTGGAATTGTAAGTTCCCTGTACTGCATGATCTCGGCTGACACGTCGAAGCGTTTCCAGGCTTATGAGTCTGCGAATAGGGAGCGTCAGTCTAAGTACTGACTTGAATGTGTGGACGGCTCACTGACGTGTTAAGGTTCGTCTGCAAGTGATTGATTGTAGTGGAAGCATCCCTCAACTCTTCCCGAAGTACATCCAAATCCGACTTGGTGTGAAGTTTCTTCTTGGTGTGAAGTTTCTTCTTGGTAAGAGTTCTGATTTTGGACACCGTGCCCTCGCATTCTTCCATGACCTCGTATAGATTTTTCATAATTTTTTTAATAGCATCCTTATCTTTCTGACTGAGTGAGACGTCCACATCTGTGTTTATTTTGTCAAAGGATGTAGCCAGGGTTTTAAAATCAATCCGGTGCGACATTATCTGGCGAAGGCCTGAGATTTTTGCTTGTTCGAGGGCTCTAAACTCTTCGGCGGTTCTATTGTAGTACTTTTTCACTTCGATGGCGACTTTGACGAGGCCGGCGGTGGCGGCTATCTCTCCACGTCAGTTTCATCGTTAAAGACAAGCAGGGTAGAAAGAGGTACCTAGGGTCCCATAGATCTCCATTCCGCTCATGGTGCATAATACAACCTGCCAAGCTCGGTGCGAGAGCTATGGCCTAATCATGCAACTGTGTCGGAGTAAGCGGACGAGATCAATGTTAGGGACAGCGGCAGAAGTGGATGTTGAAGGGCATGTGGAAGGAAGGGGTGGAGTTGTGACGCATCCGCGTCATCATCAGCAATTGAAGGCTGGATAGAGTGAGGCTGCCGTTTAGTGTAGCGACTGCTGCATCACACAAGCTCTAGGGAGGATTTTAGAGGATACAGTGCATCAGCTGTAGGGGTGAATATCCTGGCCGATGATAATGGGGGCCAGGATAATAACCTATGCCGTAAAATAATAGCAAGCGGCAAAGAAGGACGCGAGATAGCATCGGCCCTGGGGATAAGATCTATGGAGGTTTGTATTCAAAATCTATGACCATACTTGGCGTAAGAGAAGAATTACATACATGATATTTATATAGATATTTATTATTACAGCAAGTTTCCTCTTAGATTTCATTCTTGCTTCGGAGAGGAGTTTTCACAGCAGTTCGTAGCATTTGATCAATGGAACGTCCATTCTTTCGTGACATAAACAGATGCATTGCACCAGAGTAGTTGCTACATATCTATCTACCCGACATCTCTCTCTCTCTCTCTTTTTCTTAGAGCATCTTCAAGACTTCTACCATAAATAATACCTCAAGTATTCGTTATATATATACAAATGAAAAGTAATATATATCCAGATAATGAAGGGACTTGATGTCAGGCCTGGCGCTGTATGCGCATTAGCGCCGCCTTCTCATGGGTTCAGGGTCTATTGCGGGGTCCCGGGCCTAAGAACCTTGGCCGGCCCCTTGGCGGTCATATTTCAGGTTTTTCGTGTGACTTACTCTACGAACCATCATCGTAGTCACTATACGTCTCTTATATTGGTGGTAGGCCGCTTGCTGAGCGCCAGCGGACCATCCTCTCACACTTGACACGTAGAGGTAAGGTAGACAAAGACAATCGCTTGAAGAATCTGATCCAGAGCCCCACAATTTTGGGGCTGTGGCTCCTTACTTCCCACGTGTACTGCAGGGCTGAATCGCGGTTCCTTCTCCGCACACGTGGGGTACGGTAGTACTTCTACCTAACACTCATCCTTCCACAACCCGGCGACTCTCACGATATACTAGCTCTGATAATTCTTAGATCCGTTGTTAATATTATTAAACGGAGCAGATTGGAGGAGGAAATCTTGCAAGGAGTTGAGAGCCGTTGGTGGGCCGCGGTGCTAGTCTTCGTGACGGGAGCGATCCTGATATCTGCTTCGCAGCTAGTTGGTTACTTCATTAACCACGGCCATAGAGTGCCTGTGTGGCTGACGGTGTGCATGTAGAACAGCCCGTGTACCCATATCAGTCAGTGATGTTGTGTTGAATAAGGGCTGGTAGGTAGCTGATTGAGTGTGGGGAAGAATTAGTGCACGGGAGCTCCCGCCTAATGTTCTGCAGAAGTCAATTTGTGCATATTTTGTGCATAATTTGTGCGAGGTGAGAGAATTAGCGAGCGATCGAAGAGCATACTTATACCGAGTACATTTTGTAAGAGATGTACGTATCTCCAGTCCATCCTTCTTTTATCTGCATGTGCTCTTTCATACAATCCAATCTCACGGCCATAGCGACATGAATTCTATTGCTTGTCCCAATAACTCCACAGTCGACAAGATTTTAGGCCCTCGAATTTGTCAAATATTCTCGAAAAAATCACACTTTGAATCTTGCCCTTTTCCAAAATCGTCTAAGCTATAAGCCATGGCAACTGAACCACCGTCTGCCAATACATTCGATACGATTCTTGTCCGTACGTATCATTCGCCCTTGTATAATGATTCCTCCAAATGTGTACTAACTCTGGAGACTTGCAGTCGACTTTGGGAGCCAGTATGTTCATCACCTTTCAGAACACAATCAAAATAGTCAATAACCCAGTTTCAGATACTCTCATTTGATCACTCGACTACTGAGGGAGCTGAACGTATACTTAGAGCTCTTACCTTGGTCCGTACGATTCTTTTCTTTGAGAAACCAAGAGTTGGACTGTAAGATTCCTTACAGAGACATTTTTGCGCCTGAGACCTATTGGATAATTTCCATTATCTGTTTTGCAGGAGCAATGTTGACTCCGACTATGCGTAGCACAGCCAAGATTCTCGATCTGTCCTGGAAACCGAAAGGTAGGTAAGGCTCTCTATATTTTGGATTTACCCAAGCTTAGCAATAGGAATCATACTATCTGGCGGACCGTACAGTGTTTATGAGTCGGATGCCCCCGGCACCGACCCAGCGGTCTTCGAACTCAAGGTACCAATCCTAGGTAAGACTTCCACAACCCAATTTTCTTTGTCCAAGCAGGTTGGGAGCACCGAAACAATGTCTAGGTGCTCCCGTACTCCCCCCAAAAGGATAGCGCTGACCTAGAGAAATATAACAGGCATCTGCTACGGTCTCCAAGCCATTGCCTGGCATTTTTCAAAAGATGTGGTAGCTGTGGTGGCAGGAGAGCAGCGCGAGTACGGAAAACATCTTCGTGATGTCAATGCATCATCTCTTACTCGACGGCTATTCCTTCCCTTTGGTGTTCAGAGATTTGGAGCGCGCCTATCACGGGCAGGCTCTCCCATGTCTGTCATTTAGCCCATTTGTGCAGTGGTCTTCAAAGCTGAATGAGCAAAACACGAAATTTTGGAGCAGCTCTTTCGCTGGATTCGAAGGCAAGCACTTTCCCCTCGTGCCTTCTCCGGAATACATGCCTCTTGAAACAGCGCAATTCCAGCGAGAGCTGCATTTCCCATCCCGAGACGAGTTCACACCCAGCAACAGACTGCGCCTTGCACTCGCGATTACTTTTGCCCGGAATCTCGGTGTCGATAAGGTTGTGTATGGGGACATGGCAGCACGACGTGCAGCACCGATCCCTGGAATTTCTGATATGGCCGTACCGACAGCATCACTCCTGCCGATTTGCGTTCGCCTAGATATGCACGGCTCCTTGCGTTCGGATCTAGAGCGCATCCAAAGAGAGACTTCTGAGAGGATTGAATTTGATGGTGTTGATAAAGAGCTTCTCCGTGGCGTGAACGCAGAGGCCAGGGCTGCCTGTGACTACCAGACAGTCCTAATCATTCAGACCGAGGCAACGGATGCTTTCCCTGGTATGTTTCAACAAGCCACCACAGAATACGGTAATGCTCCTGGTCTGTGTAGCCTGTGTCTGGAGTGCTGGCTCACATCCTCTTCTGTCGGCATCAAAACAAGATTCGATGAAAATGTTCTGACCAGGGAAAGGGCATTAAAATTCCTTGATTGCCTTGAGCTTGTCTTCGACACCATTGTTCAGGATCCCACCTTGAACCCGGCTGATTTGAAGGCCAATTTTGACTTTTGAGCACTGAAAGCATTGTGAAGTACAGTAATTGCTTCATAACTACATAGCTGAGAGGTAGACTTGACCATAAAACTATCAAGATAATCTTTTATTATTTAATAGGCTTGGAGGATTGCTTGCAGAAGACAACCTGAGACGGGAAGGAGCCGGACAAGCCACGAAATCGCAATGCGCAGCAGAAGACGGAACTCAGCAAGCGAGGATGAGCACTGATAGGTCGGGAAGTGCAAGAGCAAATTGACCAAACCACGGCAAACGCTACCAATCACGCACTCTCGAAGCACATGCGCATGGCGTTGAATACGAAGTGATTTCGGATTTGGATCTTCCTGGAGGACTTATCTTATATTGATGACCTAGATGTCAATCGTGACGTGGCAATTCATTACTCCGTAGTATCCTTCGAGCCCGTTGTTCACCTGAGAGATGTAGACTCTTTCCCCGTACCCTTTCCCCCTTACCCTTCTCTTAACTCCCACACCTCCGGCGACAGCGCTTGCGAACAGTGCGGTCCATGCACGAATAGGATAGAATTAGTCCTCATTCTCCGTATCCACGAGAGATAGAAGCCCAAGCCCAAGCTCACATAACCTTCTGCGTGGCCACGCGGGTGACAAAAGTCACTGAACACTAACCAAAATTTTGGGGGGAATCGCCCTACTCTCCGTTGGATCAGTGTTCAGTTGACTTTTATCACCCGTGTGGTGGCTAAGGCGCAACCTCTTATTCAGCTGCAATTGTTGCATCATCATACCGGTTGAGTCGCCCATTTCCATGGATATAACGAATACGAAGTATCATTTTAAGCCCTGAATGTTCTAGGGCTTCTGGGGGCGGGGAGCCAAATTTCTGTCTTCTTGGCAGTGCGGTTCCTGCGCTGATCTTGCATTGATCGAGTGTATCTTGCGAATTCAACGGGGACCTCGGGGGAATGTAACAGCGAGCCAAGATGTTTGGTTGTGCCGACAAGGATTCGTGTCACTCCAGGCGAAACTCTATGAATCCAACCGTCGTCTGAAGTTGCAAAAAATCTGTACTGTATGGCCTGCGTTCTCTTGAACAAATCATTTTACGCAGAAGACACTGTCACTTGGCGTTTACCCGGGGACGGTGAAAGAGCAAGCCGTAATGCCGCATAAACTACGAATCCGCTGCCAAGTCGTACTCGTGAGGATGAGTGAAAAGTCTAGATAGAGGAGAAGCTAGGTACGTCTGAGCACCCTGGTTGCGCATGTGAGTTTTCCATAAATGCTTCTTCCTCCTCGATCTTTCGAAGCCTCTTCATCAAATCAAGAGACCTGGTTGAGTAATTTCAACGTCCGGGCCAGAATCTTTCACACCGTGGCACTTTCTCTCCTCGCGTGTTGATATCATGGCAACCGGTGCTGAAAAGTCATCCAGGGGCTTCGTTCGGGGTGCTCGAAAGATATATCGTCCTATCGGTTTCCAAAAGGGATACAACTTCGTCCTTTGTGAGGGTACCTTTGCTTCATGATCGCTGGTTTGCTTATCATCGCACTCTCAGGGTTCATCTTCGCTGGGGCTCTATTTGGCTTCATCCTTGCCCGGCTGCAATACCTCTCTATCGATGGCAAGTTTAGGGTAGGATCGTCACCTGGAGAATGGTACTGGTTGCGCAACGGCCATATGAGAGTGGGCATCACCCTTCACCTCGCTACAATAATTCCCGCTGGTTTTTTGCTCGTTTTCCAGGTATTCTCTTGCTCCGTGCACCGATGTGTTCTGCCCTATGTTTAACGGCGCATGATCTAGTTCGTTCCAATCATCCGCCATAAAGTCCTAATTTTCCATCGCATCAATGGCTATGTAATCCTACTGCTCCTCTTGCTATCCAACGCCGGCGCTCTGATGATAGCTCGTCGCTCATTCGGCGGCGGGATGGAGACCCAGACACTCGTAGGCGTGCTCGCTATAATTACCACTCTGAGCGCCTTCTTGGCATACTACAATATTAAGCGGCTTCAGATCGAGCAGCACCGCGCCTGGATGCTGCGAACTTGGTTCTATGCCGGCTCCATCATCACACTGCGCCTTATCATGATCATCAGTGCCCTTCTTATCAGCTCGTATGGCGGCTACTACCGCGCCATGCCTTGCTCGGAAATTGCTTTCCTCCAAGACAATCGAGAAACCTTGGAGGCCAACTTCCCGCAATGCGTTGCCGTCAATGGCACCACCGACGGTTGGGTGGCGGTCAAAGCGAATTTCAACGGCAAAGCACAGGTCGCTACTGCCCTTGGTCTGAACTTCGGCATGGCCGGTTGGCTCGCGCTTTTCATGCACGCCGTCGGCGTGGAGATTTACCTTCGACTGACGCCACGCGAAAGCGAGAGACTCCGCGCCGTCAGCTACCAGCGCCAGCTTGAGGCCGGCTTCAGTCATCCCGGCAGCTCCGGTCTCACCGTCGATCGATGGGGAGACGCTGAGCCGTGGCAGCCGCCGCTCAAACCGGGGTCAAGATCAGCCGGGTCTGACAGGACTTTAGGAAAGCAGGAAAAGTCTGCAGGAGAACCTTGTGCAGAGTTGTCACTGTAGCTGGCTTGACTTGCTGACAGATTCAAATCGATTGCTCCATCATTTGAAATAGAAAATGGGTGAAGAGGAGGGATTCGCGGCGTGTAGTACGGAGAGTAACGCTCTAGAGCGCCAAGAGCAGATATTTCTCTACGTGGAGAAAGGCATCCACAAACGGAGCGTAGGTTACAACTCAGGGGGGCAGAAGACTACAAATCGAAATCCTCAGCAAGAATTTGAGGGTTTCGGCGGAAGCTTGACTGGTGAGCCCAGTACAATAAGATAGGGCGCTGGCTTCAAAGGATTTCCTAAGTAGGAAAGGAGGCTGTTCATAGAACTGGTGTGGATTGAATGTCATCAAGAAGGATCTAACTGTGTGTGTTGGTTCTAGGTCATGATTGGCTAATACCTGAAGGCCGCAGGGAATCGATCCCCTACATGACCAAGCATGCCTACGTCGACTACAAAGATAAGTCACTTCTTGAAATCATAGGCCTCGATCTGGCTGATCCGGCTGTTATCCAGCAATGCTTCGGGCTAGGCGATAGAACGTTCACGAAGAGCAAAGGCAACAAACGCTCTGGAGCGTTTGGAAGATCTTGACGTCCTTTACGACTTACTAGTGGCTGTCTCTGATATATAGCCAGCCCGAAGCTGTTGGAAATATCCTTCAACAATGTCGCTGCATCACGAACCTCACCCTGTTTACTCGTCTCTTGTTACAGCCCCCCTCTTCTCTAGATTCGGATGCAAATTCGTCCTTTGCCCAAAGACTCTCCGTTGGTCCTGGCCGGTCCTACTCGCTTGGCTACATTCCTGCCGGCCAGCATGTGTCGCTCTGTCCCGATTTGAACCCCGATAGGCACTGAAAGCACATGAGAAAACGCGACGATAGAATCCTCAACACCCACTCGCGCTCTTTTCCACTCTGCCACATAGCTGGCTCGCTCCCTCGCTGAACCCCGATCTCGGTCTAACATCAAAGCGGCTGGAGAGGGTGTGCTCCGTTGAATTGCGTTGATGTTGCACTGCGATTGCTAATCTTATCTTCAACTTGCGACATACCGGAGTGCTCAACCCATGCTCGATATAAGTGTGCTTCCTGGGCCTCCGAGCAGAAGCGGTTGCAACAACCCAAATAATGTAGATTTAAAGGGGACAAGACAATTTGGATCGATGAAATGTCGGAGAAGCTCGGGTAGAGAACTGACCTCGCCAAGGTGGCCCTTTTATTACCTAAAGAGTTAAGCCATCTGATTTACTTTCATCAAACAAGCAGTGAGCTTTTAGCCTAACCGACAACGTCACAAATGCTATTATCGATAATTTCCGGCAACCACTATTCTATCAAGCGATTTTCAAAGCGCCCATCTTGTCCTCGGTCTTGCTACTCCTAGCTAGATGCTAACTATGAGTATGCATACATGTACATGGCAATAATGATGGCATGTCCGAGGTGGCTGCAGGCCCACGCCAACACTATTCAAGAGAAGATCAATCCACTACCAATCTCCGTGGGGGCACTCACACGATCTTTTGGGGACTCGGTGGTTCCCTTTGTGCTCTTTCTCTGCGGCATGTAAGTCCGATTGTTTGAGTATGCCAACATTCCATACAAGCACGGCCGATACTTCTCCTTTTAGATGTAGACCAAGCCTCCTCCGACGATCGAACAATTCACGGCACTCCATTGAAGATGAGGTCGAGGCCATCATTGGGCACCCCGAATGCTTCATCTGGCCTCGACTTGAAATCGCCTTTCACAGCCATTCCTTTTCATGATGACGACCGCATCGCGAGTGGAATAGCCATCTCTCTAACTTCGCGGAAATTCATTATAAAAAGACGCAATGCCCTTCCAACAATGCCTATCTTCATTTCAAAATTCCGCAGAGCATTAAGGTAATCAATCCTGCAACATCAACTCTTGCAACAACTGTCCTCTATTTCCACAACTGACTCCTCCGAAAACGTCCTCATCCAAGCTTTATCCAACATCATGCTCTACCACACTCTACTCCTGTGCCTGCCTGCGCTGGCAAGCTTTGCCGCAGCCAATCCAGTAACTACCTTGTTGTCTAAGACGGTGACGCCTACTAGCACCTCCGCCAAAACTGCCACTTCCACCGTGGGCTATTCCTCCCTTCCCCAAGTCGCCAGAGTAAGTCTTCTTGCCCTAACACCACCGGTATTCAAAAGACGTCAACTGACTACCATCCTAGTTCGACAATGAGCCGGGCCTGACGCCCGTCGTTGACGCCTCAGCCGTAGGTATCTACCTCGACATACTGTGGAATGGCTCTAGCGGCAACGTCGCAGCTCTCAATGGCGTCGGCGCGGGCGTCCTCCCGCAATCTCCCAACGTTGACATTGCCTATGCCACCACCGACCTCGTCACCGAGGAGCAAGGACCCCCAGAGATGACGACCGTCTACCAGGACACCACCGTCGTCTTTTTCGACCTCTTCTCCTTTTACTTTGGCTGCACAACTGGCTTGGAACAATTACAGGCTGACCCTGTTGTGTCTTGCACTGTGGCCGCGACTTGCGTCAACCCTGCTGGCCAGATTGTTGCCACTCAGAAGTTCTCTTTTGTGTCCAACGGGGGCCTCATGCAGAACATGGTGGAGGCGAAACCCAGTGGTTTCAAGGGCTGCCAATTCGTCAGTTTTAATACCACTAGCGCTGGCGGTGTGACCACCGCTACTGTTATGGACACGGTCAGCTACACTGTCTACAGCGAGCTTCCTTTCTCGCCGAAGTAGAGAAGATTCAGATTGCCCTTGTCTATTTTCGAGGCAGGCTGATGTGCTGGATGACTGGAGCTGCTTTGAGATTTCGAGAGGGAGGTTGGTGTAGGTGACATGATGTGTGGTTGACAAAGTGATGTTTTGGGAGAGCGCTTGTGGAAATGACGTGATTTTCTCAATATTTTCCTGAAGGGAAGGGGGATGTGTTGGTGAGACGGTAGATATGGCAGTATAAGCCATATCACCCACGACCCCCAAGCTGACTAGTCCATTCTCCGAGTGACTCAGCTCTACTGATTCATCGGAATTTCGCCACCCCCCGCTAGTAGCAACGTTGCGCTGAGTAATTTTTCTTCAAGCGCCGCTGAAAGAGATGCCCTCCTCTTTCGACCAAAGTATCTTGATGATTGGATGACTTCAAGGACTAATAGAGAGCTGGCCATGCTAGATTGAAAGAAAAGAAAAAGGAATGGCGCGTGCGTTAGTGCGGCCCATTGTACTGTATCAGATGACCAACAAGCGCTGCAGTATCTCCTGTTTCCCGAAAGACATGCATCGCTGAACCCTCGGACATCCAAACACTACAGTACTCACCTATCACATTTCCTCATCGACAGTGCCAAGCTCACTCAATCATATATTCTTCACATTTCAAGCAATATAAACGAATAGTACTCGCTCAGACGAAGGAACACTTGCACCCTTTTTTGCTTTAAGTTTTTGAAAAACACCCACGTACGTCTATCCCGCTGCCAAAAAAAAAGGGTAATCCAACGCCATAGGTACACACATACACACAGAGAACATTCGCACCCATCCAGCACAGCCTAACGAAAACACTCCCCGCATCCAATGTCAGAAGAACCATGAGTACGAAGGAATCTACGAAGAAGTTGTTTCCTTCTCACATTGAACCATATTACTTCCAACCGGAAACCTCGATCTGAGCATAAGAGATTTTTGATTCAGTACGACGTGCTTACTCCACACTACATAAATAGATCCTTAGGAGCAGCCGTAAAACGAGAAACCTACCTATACCTTAGCGCTAATAAAAGTAGAGTGAGTGATTGTGCAAGCTTACGTTGGTCCTATTCGGCATTTTGACGTCGGAATGGCTACGACGGTCTTGGTTTGCTACGTTCAATCACTTGCCAGTAGTGGGTAGTAGTGGTGTGGCAGCGTTAAAGCAGCGCCGTGTTCTTGGCGGAGCGAAAATTTGTGGGTGGGGATCGAAGCTCTACGGGTGCTGCCGCTTTAAGCTGACCGGTTCTGGGTGGGCTTGTACGTGGAGAGAACGTAGCAAAAGTCATGCATACCTTAGAGAGGCATCGCAATCACAAGTCGCAGATTGATGCTTCACATATTTTGACAGTCCCAAGAGCTCCAATCTTTTGTAGGTGAAACCCTCATTGGGAATCCCCTCCTAATGCATAAGAGTTTCGAAACACCCTTATTCCTACATAAGACCCTTCCTCTAAGCACGCTTTGCGTGGGTACAGCCCTGGACAATTCTTCGAGGCGGCCTCGAGGATAGGCGACTAAATATGAAACACACCATTCCTAAACATATGCTCGACTATACCAAGTGGAACGCGAAGAAGGTCCCAGTCATTCCAGTCTTATACCCTCGGTGGGAATTTCTCGTTCTTGAAGATCAGAATCAGGGATCCAGAGTTCTTTCTCTGGAGAAGAATGGTGCTGCGAAAGCAAGCTAGAAGAACCCTCAGCACCGGAAACAGTCTCTTTATTTAAAATTCTGATTGAAGCTAGCTGCGAATTTCATACTGCCAAAGACTTCCACAATGATCAATCGAGGGGCAAGACTTACCGACGTAGAGGGTTAGATCCTCGTTGGAACCTCAAGTGAATG
Organism: Xanthoparmelia taractica; assembly: GCA_033085395.1. Taxonomy (NCBI): domain Eukaryota; kingdom Fungi; phylum Ascomycota; class Lecanoromycetes; order Lecanorales; family Parmeliaceae; genus Xanthoparmelia; species Xanthoparmelia taractica. Next base: position 125,140 of record JANQBS010000019.1, on the reverse strand, counting down.
TTCGCAACTACTGTTTCCCATTGCCTCGTTGACCCTCGTTAGGTTGCCCGCTTAGGGTGCTTGTGGCTTCAGAGCTGGGAATTCAAGGCTGTCTGTCGACCATGCATTTTGTCGGTGCTGGTGAGGGGGTTCTACGCCTAGATCCAAAGATAATATGCGGAGCGATTCCCGAAACTTTTGCCTTGAGGTCGATAGTATCGAACTGACAACAGTTGTGCGATTGCTTTCTGTGAAGATAGGCCACAAAGGGGCTAAAGTCATTGCGCACCGTTTATTTGACCGCTTCAGCCAATACATCCTCCTCCTTGATGACCACACTCTCTTCAATCCTCTCATCAGCTGTTTCATTTCCCTCTCCCTTAACTGCCACAGCGGTCTTCACTTTCTTAACAGTCTTCTTCTTATCTACTACGGCCGAGGGACATAGGCCCTTTTCACTCAGCGTACACTCGCCGCACCTTCTCCCTACAGGTAAGCAAGTTGTTTGCCCAAAACCGACCAGCAAATGATTGATCTCATGCCACCTCTCTTTGGGCAACCATGCCTCTAAAGCTGCCCTTGTTTCCTCAGGAGCCTTGGTCTTGTGCCAGCCCCAAAGATTGGTGATACGATGTACATGAACATCAACTCCTATTCCTTCAGTTCGACCCCAGGCAGCACTCAAGCAAAGATAGGCCATCTTGGGCCCTACGCCGGGTAAAGCCATGAGTCCTTCGACAGTGTCGGGTATGTCGCTTGCGTAGTCGTCTCGAAGTATCAGCGCGGCCGCTTTGATGTATCGTGTTTTGTTGTTGTGAAAGCCGACTACGTAGATTAATTCATTAAGCTTGACAGGATCAACTTCGAGAATGTTTTCGAGTGTTAGTCCAGGGGATGGCAGCTCTGTTTGCAGGCGGCGCATGGCGATCGCGTTGGTAGTGTCTTTTGTCTGCGATGATAACATTAAAGCGATGAGGGTTTGAAAGCGTCTGTCCTTGACCAGTGTTAGTCCCTCGTGCATTCCCGATGTAACTCAAGACAAGCTTACGCGAGGCGTCAAATGGTCTTCGGCAAGCGTCTCGCAGCCCATGGTATCGACTGGCGCTAGCCTCTCTTTTCGCATTTCTCTTACAGCATCGTAGATGTCTTCCCAATTTGAGGGGGCCTCTACCTCAAGTTCTCCTGCGTCATTGACAATTCTTTTCGCTGGCTGACGCTTTGCTTTTTTCCTTTTGCCCACGGTAACATCTTCGGATTTCACGTCGGGTTTTGTAGACGAAGTTTGCGACAAGGAAGAAGCAGAAGGCTTCGTGGTGACGGCCGTAGATTGGTTGTCGAGACTCCTCTTACGCTTTCTCGAAGCAGGGGATCCGAATGGTACGTCCTCGATGTCAAAAATTGAAGGTGGAGAAGAGAGAGAAGAATCATCGCTTGTATCTCCAGACTTCACTCCCTTCTTTTCCGCACTTGGAAGGGGGACATCTCCACTTGCAGTGAAGGCCTGCAGCGTCGCTGCAAATGCTCTTGTCTGGCGTCTTGGAGCATAGCCGGCTTGAGAAAATAAGGTGACGACCTTTGCAGTATCTCGCGCGATGCGAGAAGTCTTCATGAGGAGATGGAAAGCTTGACGCCGGTAAGGGGCTTCTGAGTTCGCGACATACCCGTGATCCCTGCAGATCTAGTTCTACCCCAGATTTCAGCCCTATTTGTAGATTCAACTTCGCCCCAATCACTTTACTTCTACACCATCCTACTTTATTCCACCATTCTAGTTCACCTTTGGCGATGCCCGCGGATGACTACACCGCCGCAGTCTCTGGCGGTCTGAAGCTCAAAAACGTCAGTTCATCTCCAAAAGTCTCCAAATCTCACAAGAAAAAGCGTCCAAAATCTTCCCAACCTGAATCTTCCCTCAGTGCCAATGCGGAGATATCCAAAGATGGAGCTAAAAATGACGGCGGGGATGCCACGATCGACCGAGACGATGGAACGATAGAAAAGAGTGGACAGTTACTTGAGAATGGGGAGGCAACATGGCCGCCGCGAGCGGGAAAGACGGAAGCAGAGCTCAGGCATGAGGAGCGTAGACGGAAAAGGGTATGCTATTTCCACACATTAGCTTACCCAGCTATCTACACGAGGGTCTTGGCTAAACAATGTGGCTTTAGCTCGACGAGCGGCTCAAGCGCGAAGGCACCAAGACGCACAAAGAGCGTGTGGAAGAATTGAACCGCTACCTCAGCAATTTGAGTGAGCATCATGACATGTATGCATACCTTCCCTACTGCTTTATTGTGATGAGGATGCGGTAGTCATAGGATGCGCTTAAAGGGAAGGAGGAGACCATGCTAACTTTTTTAAATCTACCTAGGCCTAGGATCGGTCCTGGATAAGACCAGTATATACGACGGAGGTATCTGTACATTGTAGAAGTGAACTGCTTGGCAAAAACGTCCAGAGCCGTTTATGGCAAGCAACAAAGAGCGATTCACAAGGGCTCTTGAACAGGATTATGTTTCACTAGACTCACGTCCAAATCGGAATGGTAAGCCATAGGGGACTACACTGGTAGGCTCTCTTGGCACCAAGGGAACAGCAGCTATGCGCTTGAATGAAGTCTCAACTTGACTCAAAATGACAACTACTTAGTGTTTGCTCCATCACAAGTGGAGTATGTTTTGGGGGAGCGCACCTCTTGAAGACGTAAAAAGTCTGGATTCGCCTCTACGCACGACTACTACTACTTTCGCATATTTGCAACCGTCGTCAAAGCCCAGGATTCTGGGAAGAGCTGCAAGTTAGTAGAACCTTGGCGTTTGATATTGGGAAATGATATTTTTGGGATAGCTTTGCTGGTGTGTCACGGCTTGCTATCGGCAGGCTTTCTGATCTCATGAAAACTGAAGGCACACCCTTTCCATAGCCCAAAGCGGTTTTTATTTGCTCCATATTTGATGGAGAGTCAAAAAGTGAAACCGTGTTTACCTGAGATTATAACGTTTGCTGTCGAGGTACTCGAATTTGTAGAGCTACTAGCGCTAAGTATACGGAGAATCAATTCCCCGAGGCTAATATAACCTCGCCACAGTGGGATCAAGATGTCTCTGGGAGAACTTCTTGGTTCCCTCAGACTGCCTCTCTACGTCTTTGGTACTTAACTGTACTTAGACCTTCATACTCCACCCATCTACAACTCTGCGCAGTAGTCGCATTCACTGCCTCTGCGACTCAACATGGCCGACCCTAACAACATCTCGCAGTATAAATATGCTGCTATGTCCAATTTGGTCTTGCAGCATGACAAACGTTTCTCTACTCGTCGCAACGATGAAGTCACAGGTGATCCTGAGTCCTTGGCAGGGCGTATCAACATTCGTGACATGGGGTCGAGAGACGCTCGTGAGAATGCTCCAAAACAAAAGAAGAAGACCACAAATCTCAAGGATGTCGAGCGAGGTAGCATTAGAGAGGGAGAGGAGGTGCTGAAGAGAGAACAGAAGAAGAGGAAGCGAGGTGAACCGGAACAGACACGAGGGGCTGGCATCCTTTCCGCGGCAGATGCCCTGGTAGAAGGCTTGAAGTACCGACCTCGAACTCCAGCAACGCGGCAAACCTACGATTTGATCTTGACAACGACTGCAAATAACCTGGGTGATGTACCCCACGAGGTTGTGAGAAGCGCCGCAGATGCCATCCTTGAACTCCTCAAGGACGAGAACATGAAGGATTTTGATAAGAAAAAGGAAGTCGATGACCTACTGGGTGTCACAATGGATTCAAAAGCGTTCAATGAATTGGTCAATCTAGGAAAGAAGATTACAGATTACGATGGCCAGGATGAAGATGCAAACATGGACGAGGACGGCGCCGGAAATGCCGAGGATGATGCCGAACTAGACGAGAAACAAGGAGTAGCTGTAGTCTTCGACGAATCGGACGACGAAGAGGATGGTGGTCCCGACACCTTGGAGATCAGAGATGAGGACGAGCCTTCCTCGGATGAGGAGGCGGAGAACGCCGAGGTGCAGGCAAATGGGGCCGCTATTGGTAGTGCTGAAGCAAGGGACCCAGCTGAAGACACAGGAGAGGGCGAAGAAATGATCATTGATGGGAATGCTGGCAGTTCGTCCACCAAGAAGGACCGGAAAGCGGAAATGAATCTTGTATCCGTCAGAGATATAGACGCATACTGGCTACAACGACAGATTGGTGTCATCTACACCGACGCTCATATACAGCAATCGAAGACTAAAGAAGCGCTGCAGCTTCTATCTGGAATCTCGGAAGATGGAGAAGAGAAGCCTCTGAGGGAGATTGAGAATGAGCTTATGGAGCTCTTCGACTGGGAGCATCATGAATTGGTTGAGAAACTTATCATGAACCGAGATAAGATTGTATGGATTACTCGTTGGCGAAGAGCAGCGGAAGATGAGACCGCCAGAGCTGCGCTGGAACGCGAGATGATCGCAGAAGGTCACCGAGCTATCCTTGATGAGCTCGAAGGTCGGAATGACGAGGACACCGATGGTGTTTCGAAACCAAGCAAGAAGCTCAAGCTTGACCTCATGGATATCGACGTACCATCAGCTACAACGGATGGCGCACCTGCGAAGAAGGATGGAGCGTTGGTTGGAGGTTTACAGCCTAAGAGACTGATTAACCTCGAGAACCTAATCTTCGATCAGGGGAATCATCTGATGACGAATCAGAATGTCAAGCTTCCCAATGGAACAACGAAGCGTACGTTCAAGGGTTACGAAGAAATTCACGTACCGGCTCCCAAGGCACGCAAAGATGCCAGTGAGCGCAATAATATGCCGACATCTGATCTACCAGAGTGGGCACGGCAGGGATTTGGCAGCTCGAAAGAACTTAATCGTATCCAGACGAAATGTTTTCCGACAGCATTCGAGGACGATGGGAACATGTTGATCTGTGCTCCGACTGGTTCGGGAAAGACGAATGTGGCAATGTTAGCTATGCTTCGTGAGATTGGGAAGAATCGAAACCCCGAGACTGGAGAAATCATGCTCGACGACTTCAAGATTGTCTATATCGCTCCATTGAAGGCTTTGGTCCAGGAACAGGTAGGAAATTTCGGAAAACGATTGGCGCCCTACGGTGTAAAGGTCTCCGAATTAACTGGTGACCGACAACTCACCAAGCAGCAGATTGCTGACACACAGATCATTGTCACGACCCCAGAGAAGTGGGATGTCATTACCCGAAAGGCAACTGATATGAGTTATACCAACCTTGTCAGACTCATCGTCATTGACGAAATTCATCTTCTACATGATGACCGAGGCCCAGTACTTGAGAGCATTGTCAGCAGGACCATCCGAAAGATTGAACAAACAGGAGACCCGGTCCGGCTGGTAGGCTTAAGTGCAACTCTTCCCAATTACCGAGACGTGGCAAGCTTTTTGCGGGTGGATCCCATTCATGGTCTTTTCCATTTTGATGGATCTTATAGGCCATGTCCTCTGCGTCAGGAGTTCATCGGAGTCACGGACAAAAAAGCGATCAAGCAGCTCAAGACTATGAATGACGTCTGCTATACCAAAGTCATGGAACAGGTTGGTCAGAACAAGCAACAGCTATTGATCTTCGTACACTCGCGGAAAGAAACAGCAAAGACTGCTAGATACATCAAAGACAAAGCTTTGGAGATGGAGACCATAGGGCAGATACTTCGGAGCGATGCAGCAAGTCGAGAGATCCTCGAGGAAGAATCTGGCCAGGTGATGGATAGGGACCTAAAAGAATTGATGCCCTATGGATTCGGCATCCATCACGCTGGTATGAGCCGCTCTGACCGAAGCTCCGTCGAAGATCTTTTCGCCGATGGTTCGCTCCAAGTCCTTGTCTGTACGGCAACTTTGGCGTGGGGTGTCAATCTTCCGGCTCATACTGTCATTATCAAAGGGACCCAGATCTATTCTCCTGAGAAGGGCAGCTGGGTAGAACTAAGCCCTCAGGATGTTTTGCAAATGCTTGGTCGTGCTGGCCGGCCTCAATATGATACCTTTGGGGAGGGTATCATAATAACGACCCAGAGTGAGATGCAATACTATCTGTCGCTCATGAACCAGCAGCTTCCGATTGAGAGCCAATTTATCAGCAAGCTCGCTGATAATCTCAACGCAGAGATTGTCCTTGGCAACGTCAGAACCCGAGACGAAGCTGTGGAGTGGCTGGGCTACACCTACCTATTTGTGCGGATGTTGCGTTCACCTGGTCTGTACAGCGTAGGTGCCGAGTATGAGGAGGACAATGCGCTTGAGCAAAAGCGCGTCGATCTCATCCACTCAGCTGCCGTGGTCTTGGAGAAATCTAGTCTCGTCAAGTACGACAAGAAAACTGGCAAGCTCCAGGCCACAGAGCTTGGACGTATCGCCTCACACTACTACATCACACCCACGTCAATGTTGACATACAATCATCACATACAGCCAATGATCACCCCGATCGAACTTTTCAGGATTTTCGCGCTTAGTGATGAGTTCAAATACATCCCAGTCAGGCAAGACGAGAAGCTTGAGTTAGCGAAGCTCCTGGGAAGAGTTCCAATTCCAGTCAAAGAAAGCATCGAGGAGCCACATGCGAAGATCAACGTCTTATTGCAGGCCTTCATCTCACGGCTGAAATTGGAGGGACTCGCACTAATGGCAGACCTAGTATACGTTACGCAGTCCGCCGGCCGTATTCTTCGAGCCATCTTCGAGATTTGCCTAAAGAAGGGTTGGTCCTCGGTGGCACGGACTGCTCTAGATTTGTGCAAGATGGCCGAGAAACGAATGTGGCCGACAATGACACCTCTACGACAGTTTCCAACATGCCCGCGGGAGATCATACAGAAAGCCGAAAAAATTGACGTGCCTTGGTCAGCGTATTTCGACCTCGACCCTCCACGCATGGGAGAGCTTCTTGGGATGTCAAAATCTGGCAAAACGGTGTGCAGCCTAGTCCAAAAGTTTCCAAGGTTGGAAGTGCAGGCGCAAGTCCAGCCTGTGACGAGGTCTATGCTCCGAATTGAGCTTACGATTACGCCCAACTTCGAATGGGACGAGTCTGTGCATGGGGTAGCAGAGAATTTCTGGATCCTCGTTGAAGATTGTGATGGCGAGGACATTCTGTTCCATGACCAATTTCTTCTGCGGAAGGACTACGCGCAATCAGAGATGAACGAACACCTTGTGGAATTTACCGTTCCCATTACAGAGCCAATGCCGCCGAATTACTTTATCACAGTCCTGTCGGACCGGTGGTTGCAATCAGAAACGAAAATTGCCGTGTCTTTCGAGAAGCTCGTTCTTCCGGAGAAATTCCCTGCGCATACACCGTTGCTTGATCTACAGCCTTTGCCAGTCGCCGCCCTGAAAAGGGACGACTTCAAGGGACTCTACCCTCAATGGGAAAGATTTAATAAAGTTCAAACCCAAGTATTCAGCTCACTTTTCACCACGAACGACAACGTCTTCATTGGTGCACCTACAGGTACTGGCAAGACCGTATGCGCTGAGTTTGCGATACTGCGCCATTGGTCATCACAGACTAAGGGTCAAGCTGTATACGTCGCCCCATTCCAAGAGCTCGTCGACCAAAGGCTTGCAGATTGGCAAGAGAGGCTCGCGAAGGTTGCGGGTGGTAAACAGATTGTCAAGCTCACAGGCGAAACCACAGCTGATCTGAAGATTCTGGAAAAGGGCGACCTGATACTAGCAACTCCAACACAGTGGGATTTGATATCTCGCCAATGGCAACGGCGAAAGAATGTGCAGACCGTGCAGCTGTTTGTCGCAGACGAGCTCCACATGCTTGGCGGTCAAGGTGGCTTCATCTATGAGATTATCGTGTCGCGGATGCACTACGTGGCATTACAAACCGAAAACAACATGCGCCTGGTTGGATTGAGCGTATCGCTTTCCAATGCTCGGGATGTTGGTGAGTGGCTTGGAGCCACGAAGCATACCATCTACAATTTCAGCCCTCAGGTACGGCCAGTGCCGCTTGAATTGCATATTCAGTCCTTCACAATACCTCACTTCCCCTCATTAATGCTTGCAATGGCCAAACCGACCTATGCGGCTGTCCTCCAGATGTCCCCGGACAAGCCGGCCATGATCTTCGTTCCTAGTCGCAAGCAAACCCGTGCTACGGCTCTCGATCTCCTTGCAGCTTGTATAGCTGATGACGACGAGGATAGGTTTCTGCACGTCGGCATCGATGAGATAGCTCCCCTCTTGCAACGCATCAACGAGACTGCCCTGGCTGACTCCATATCACATGGCATAGGGTATTTCCATGAAGCTCTTAGTACGAACGACAAGCGCATCGTCTCTCACCTCTACTCGATTGGGGCTCTTCAGATCATGGTTGCTTCGCGAGATGTATGCTGGGAGATTGATTGCACTGCTCACCTTGTCATTGTGATGGGTACTCAATTCTACGAGGGCCGAGAACATCGGTACATTGACTATCCTATCAGCGAGATCTTGCAGATCTTCGGCAAGGCTAGCAGACCGCTCGAGGATAAGTCGAGTAGAGGTGTGCTCATGGTACCCGCCACCAAGCGTGAGTACTATAAAAAGTTCCTGAACGAGGCTCTTCCAATTGAGAGCCATCTCCAAGTCTACATGCACGATGCCTTTGTCTCAGAGATTAGTACCAAGATCATCGCATCTACGCAAGACGCTGTCGACTGGGCTACGTACACTTACTTCTACCGCCGACTACTGGCAAACCCAAGCTACTACGGACTGACAGACACTTCGCACGAGGGTCTTAGTACACATCTGTCAGAGCTGGTCGAGAATACGCTTAAGGACTTGTCGGAAGCCAAGATCATAGAGCTGGATGAGGAAGATGACACTGTTAACCCGCTCAACGCGGCCATGATCGCCGCCTACTACAATATCTCGTTCATTACCATGCAAACGTTCTTACTCTCACTGACAGGCCGTACTAAGCTCAAGGGCATCCTGGAGATAGTCACATCCGCTACAGAGTTCGAATCAATTCAGATACGACGGCACGAGGATCACATTTTGCGTCGTATTTACGATCGCGTCCCAGTCAAGATGGCTCAGCCTGCATATGAATCTCCCCACTTCAAAGCATTCGTCCTGCTCCAAGCCCATTTCTCCCGTATGCAACTGCCGGTAGATCTCGCAAAAGACCAAGAGATTATCCTAAACAAAGTACTGAACCTCCTCAGTGGCTGCGTGGACGTCCTCTCGTCAGAAGGCCATCTCAATGCCATGAGTGCTATGGAAATGTCACAGATGGTAGTGCAAGCCATGTGGGATCGGGACAGCCCATTGAAGCAGATTCCGCACTTCACACCCGAAGTGATCAAAGCGGCCAATGACTCCGGCGCCAAGGACATTTTCGAGTTTATGGATCTGATGGACCCATCCGAGAACAAGGACTACGAGAAGATGGTCAAGCGTCTCGGCCTGGATAACAAGCAACTTGCTCAAGCCGCCGCGTTCACGAATACCAAGTATCCGAACGTGGAGATTGAATTCGATGTCGAGGACCTAGAAAACATTGCTACCAACTCTGCTGCGCATCTCAAAGTCGTGATAACAAGAGACGTGGATGAGGATGAGGAACCGGATACGACAGTGCACGCGCCGTTCTACCCGCAGAAAAAGATGGAAAATTGGTGGTTGGTGGTTGGGGACGAGAGCTCGAAAAATCTGCTCGCGATCAAGAGGGTAACGATTGGGAAGAAGCTGGAGACGAAGTTGGAGTTTATTCCTACGAGGGTGGGAGAGCAGGAGTTGACGCTCTACTTGATGAGTGACAGCTACGTGGGTGTGGATCAAGATCCATCCTTCAAAATCACTGCGGCGGAGGGAATGGAGGAAGATGATGGAGAGGAAGAGGAAGAGGAATAAGATAGACGTTGCTGAGTCAGTCTGGAGAGGAGGTGTTTGTATCTAGAGCATAATTCACAAAATGATACCCTACAGTTTACTCTTGATTGGTAGTAGTGGCAATTGAAGCTCCTTTGAATTGATGTGACTAAGGTAACTCTCAACAGTAACCGAAGCTACCTGCTTCAGCCAGACAAGTCCGTCAGCTCTGAATACAGCCTGCCTGTCGTACATTAGTTTCAGTAGTCCCTGGCAGCTGCATAGGCTATCTTTTATCTTTACTTAAATCTATATCTCTCCCTCACGGATCCCCAAATGCAACCCAATTCCAATCACTCTTCATTCGCTTCCAATTCCGTCCGCTGCTGAAAAGGTATTCTATAGACTCCCATTGTTTTTCATATAAAGAAAGCCAACGCGCGGCGTCGTCGCCTAGCAACAAAGCCTCTTCGGGATCCTTTGTAGTGCTTTCAAGCAAGCCACACGGCGAGACCGGAACTCCGTGCTCACGAGGACAATGGCCCGTAAGAAAAAGCGCGTATTATTATTGCGGAGGCTGAGATTGGGTTAGGTATGGAGGGAGGTGGGTGGATAGGCCAATGGGGAGCCGCCAGTGAACGGACTTTGGTGGTTGGAGGGTGAGGTTGAGGTCATGGTTTAATTATGGCAGGAGCGTGGACTGGTCTCGATTATTCTGATCGAAACTCCGCATGTGCTTGTGACTGTGTTTTCGAATCACTCGTGATATCGTTGTGCTAAAAAGTAGCATGCTTGCCGCAACTCGAGTCATATTTGATCAGATTCCCAAACCTCATTTTGCTCTCTCTCTGATAGCCTCCCGTGCTGAGATAGCGGCGAAGATAGATTTAGCCAATGGCGCTTTGTGATGTTGTGATGGTGGTGGAAATTGGACTATTGTTGGGTGAGACAAAGAACAAAGACGAACGGCCAGAGCGTCGCTAGATTCTTCTTTCAACAGAAATAGCAATAACGGAACTCCTTTCGCTATATGGACTCAGTCCTCCACTTGTCTTATTCGAATCGGAGAATACTAGCTTTTTCTGCATAGAATACTCACAATTGCTGAGCCTGAGAAGCAATCAGGTATTGCGTTCCCCACAGAACCGACCTTCACATTTGCAATCTCCACGACGATTCTTGAAAATCGGATTTCCTCCATTCAGCTACTTTGGCCACGATGGACTCAAGCCGTGCCCCACCTACGCCATCAACGTCTAGCCTTTCCGGCGACGCAACCAGCCAGCCTCGCGAACCCAAGACTCCCCTACACAAGCGGCGCTTCGCCCATCTTCTGCACCAGCTCTGCCCTCTCCTCAGCATAGAGACAGGCCTCCCACACCCAGACTTTCCCCGAACGATACTCCACTATCATCTCTTATCCGAAGAGCAGCTCGACTCCCTTGCCCATTTCTATCACCAGCGCACGCCCGGTCAATACAGCCTCGGGTATCCCATGCCTGTCGTCGCCAGATGGTGGGCGCCAACCAATCAGGAGTTGGAGGAAGGAGAGATTGACGAGATGGAAGATGTCAGGAGGATCATGCAGTTGGCGGAGCAGGAGGAAGACAAGAGAGTAGCGAGCGTGGAGGATAAGCGAAGGCGCTTTGGGAGATTCCTAGGTCTGCGGAACTGCGAATCGAGTCAAGGAGAAGGTGAGATGAGGAGAGAGATGGAAGAGTATATTGCAAGGGAAATGGCAAGGAAGGAGCACAGGGATCGTGAGATGGAAAGCTGGCGGTCGAAAGGGTACTGGTGATAATTGTTTGTTGGTGCAAGGGAAACGGTTTGGTGCAACACTTGAAGACCTTGGGTCGGTGAGAGAAGTTTATTGTGAGGTGAATGCCTCTGCATCTGCGGCTTGTAGGACGCTGGGAACTTTTTGAATCGGAATGGCATGCAGGGTGGAATGATTGGTGTTTAATTGTATTTTACAGAGAGCTGAGCCCTCACATTAGTTTAGCAGTCATTGGATGTAATTGTTGAGACGGACACAACATTCACATTTATCCTTCAGCTGATGGATTGGGATTCGTAGGGTCTGGATGGCTCCCAGGTATAACATGAAGGAGTATCGTGTAGGCGCTCTGGAAATGATCAGACGGTTTTCCACGCCAAGGCTGGACCTCGGGACACTTAGCCCTACCCTGAGCCCTAATTTGCTGAAGTGGGCTAGATTGGGGTTAAGCTAGGGCTGGGTGAGGTACACTTTGTCCAACACTACCCCCAGTCACAAGTTCGATTTACAGCATCACGAGAGGTACAATACTTGACCACCATCATCCACTCAAGAGCTAGGAGCTGCAGGCAGCTGCTACTCAGGGTAACAGAATTAAAGCACGTTATCACTACAATCAATCGCCATGACACCTGGACGGACCGTTACCCTTTCCATATTGTCTGTTGCGTGTCTGGCGACCTTTCTTTACTATGCCATTCTACCCCAAGGCCCACTATTGCTTTGGTATCCAGGAACTGAAACCCATCTCGGCGCAGTGTCCGAGATGACAATGGCAGAGAAGTTCACACCAGAAGTATTGCTCTCAGCGCCCAGACGAAGCCCAGCATCTCCAAACAGTGCTGGCACTCTGGCTGTATTTACTGTCTCCACCTATTCGTTTGACTCACACAAAAAGACCTCGGAGATCAAGGTGTTGGACATCAGCAGTGGGATTCAATCACTCATTACTAATGACGAGGGAACGAGTGAGCCAAGTTGGCTGGGAGGCGGAAATGAGCTATTATGGTTAAAATCAGGGGAGAAAGGACAGACTCAATTGGTAGTCGGGAGTGCGGATGAGGTTGGAAAGAGCTATGTCGCAGGCGTTGTGCCGGCACCAATATCCGATGTCAAGCTCAAAACCTTGGACACAGACCGGGTTTCCATAGTGGTTTCGGCCAAAGCGAAGAGAGATGGCTCCTTGTATAATGAAGAAGACGAGTCGAAGAAGTACTCAACTGGGAGATTATACGAGTCTCTGATGGTGCGTCATTGGGACCGTTATGTGACGCCGCAAAGGAATGCTTTATGGCATGGAATTCTTCAGAGACAGAAACCGCACGTTACAGAGCATCTGGGAAGATACAGCCTAGGGAGGCTTACAAACATCTTAAAAGGATCAGGTTTGGAGAGCCCAATACCACCTTTTGGGGGTAAGGATCATTTCGATATCAGTGTTAGTGGCATCGGCTTTGTGGCAAAGGATCCTGAATTGAATCCTGCCACGAACACGAAATGTAACTTCTATTTTGTCCCCATTGACACCTCTGCGGAAGAACCAATGTATTTGGCTCTGAAAAAGTATGGAAAGGAAGGCATTGAAGGCGCCAGCTCTTCTCCAGCGCTGTCGCCAGACGGCAATAGCGCTGCATTCTTGCAGATGAGAGAGAATGGGTATGAATCTGACAAGAATAGACTCCTCCTGTCTGATCTCACCACACTATCTACGACTGCTGAGCTTTTCGAATCAAACGATGGCAAGGGGCTTTGGGATAAGAGTCCTGGCTCCGTTGGCTGGAGCAGCGATGGCAACACCTTGCTCTTGGTTGCAGAGGACACAGGAACGTCTCGAGTGTTCAAGCTCGATGTCCCGGTCGACGAGCAGAGCATCTCCGACCTGCCATCGCCTTTGACGCCTCAGGCCGGATACGTTGATGACGTCCGGTCTCTCGGAAGCGACTCATCCCACCTTTTTCTTTCGGGCTCAAACCTGGTAGATAACAGCATCTACTCAATTCTGGACCCTACAGGCTCGGCAGAAGCAAAGGTCATATCTTCCAATTCTCGCAATGGCTCTTTCTTTGGCCTTTCGCAGGACCAGGTTTCCGACATTTGGTTCCAAGGCTCTAATGATAAAGTCCATGCTTGGGTAGTGAAGCCCTCAAACTTCAGCTCGGATCAGAGATATCCCCTAGCCTATTTGATTCATGGTGGCCCTCAAGGTAAGATTCTGTTGACCATTTGGTATTGTTGCGAACCTTCTCGACGCTGTAGGGGAAATGCTAACGTCAAATGGTGTGTAGGTGCTTGGAATGATCAGTGGAGTACACGTTGGAACCCAGCCGTATTCGCAGAACAGGGCTGTACGTATATCCAGTGACAACATGCTCTCGAACTTTGCGTCTTGAAACATGTCTAGAAAGTATTTGCTTTGTAGACATATACTTACTAAAAGGCAATACTAACTCCGAAATCTAATACAGATGTCGTAGTAGCCCCAAATCCCACAGGCAGCACAGGCTACGGCCAATCTTTCACCGATGCGATCAAAGAGTCCTGGGGTGGCCTTCCGTATCAAGATCTAGTCAACGGGTTTGCGTACATCAAAGAAAGCATGGACTATGTCGACACGGACCGTGCTGTCGCGCTGGGAGCAAGCTATGGAGGCTACATGATGAACTGGATGCAAGGCCATTCTTTGGGGAAAGAATTCAAGGGTAAGTCAAATTTCTGAGCTAGTGTATCAGCAAGATAGGTATAGTGCTTTACGTTTGCTGATACCAATCTCTAAAAGCGCTCGTCTGCCACGACGGCGTTTTAAGCATGACAACTCAATTAGCCTCAGACGAACAATATTTCCTCCATCACGACTTTGGTGGGCCGTATTTCACTGAACATCGAGACTCGTGGGAGAAATGGAGCCCGGTCCGTTTCACTGCGAATTGGTCGACGCCGATGCTAGTCATCCACAGTGAGCTGGATTACCGACTTCCAATAAGCGAAGGCTTAGCAATGTTTGATGTGTTACAAGAAAAGGGTATTGAGAGCAAATTTCTGACCTTTCCTGACGAGTAATGATTGCACTAGCTTCTATACGTTTGAGTGGCTGCTAACGGTTGCGCAGAAACCATTGGGTCCTCAAAGAGGAAAACAGTATACAGTGGCATCTTGAGGTTCTCAACTGGATAAACTCATTCGTAGGGCTACCTCCTTACGAAACCGAAAAAGCGAAGAGACTTGAGGTTCAGAACTAGGCAAGGCCACTGTGCCCATCAACCACACCGTTGCATACCCTATCTTTACCCTCGAAGCACATTTTCTAGAATCGCTGAATGACTGCCTCTCCATTGGAGAGTTGAAATGACTACAGATACTGCATGTCGGTTGGGAACTATGATCTCAAACACCGACCTCCTTGCGCCTGCTCGGACCCTCCATCCCTCTGAAGCTCTCGCGCCCACCCAAACTCAGCACGCGAAAGGATGTAGATAGTGGCTCCGGGGCTCAGCTTGTCTGGATAGAGTCCTGATTCTACGATACCTTTCAATACCTATCCAAACATTGCTCATAACCGCGATATGTCGATTACCTTCTTGATGGGAATCAAAGCCATGTCAACCGGCATGACAGTCTGCTAGCTAATGAGAGTACCAGTTCGAGCGTCCAGAATCTGTTTGCGGCCTGTACAGCAGTCAGACCAAGGGCAGGAAGCAAGCCGTCTGAGTGGATGTACCTTCACGCCTCATCCTCCGCTTTCATTTCTTGCCGATTCCAACACCAAATTAGAGAATTGGGCATTTGAACCCGCCAGTAGACAGTCATGCTATTGGAGCACTTCACTGCAACTTCGGCAGGTATCGCGAGCCAGAACCAGCAGACTTTGATGGGAGGATGAAAGGTCTCGGACTTAGGGATCGGAACAGGCATTCCTTCGCCAAGTTTGCAACGCATCTCTGACGACGTCAGAGCAATAGTACTCATGCTAATGGCTGGTACGGAATACATAGGTGGATCGCTGACCGCCGAGGTGTTACGGGTGAGAGGTCTCTCCTCCGCACCACTTCTGTTATTGGTGGATCCCTGTCGTTGGGAAGTCTCCAAGAGGGACAAAATGTTGTTCAGCCATGTTGTAAAAGCGTTTTGTCCAACGAATATAGTCTAGTAGCAATGCAAGTACTATGGTGGGAGTGCTCCGGTCCTTTTATATCTACGAGGCTCTTTTCGAAATGAATGAGAATGAGAATGAGAGTGAGAGTGAGCGATGAGGGTCTGGGACCTTCAAGGTAGATGCAGTAAGCTGGACAGCATAGTCGGTATTGCTTGATATAATACATGGTATTTACAAGTGAGGTCCAAACCTACGATACTCATTCCCGTGCTCGACTCCTTGAAAAATCCGCTTTTTATACATTGTACGAAGGGAGGGGGTCGTCCATCGGTACACCGCTAACGCCCATATCCCACGCCGCCTTCTCAATATTCGCCTCCACGGCATCCTCATCCACACTCGTCCTCCGCAAAACCGCGCGCAGGAACTCGGCTAATATGAACAGCCCCTCTTCCTTTTGCACATCCGCATCACACTGCTGCAAATCGTTCAATCCGGCCTCTGCCAAATACTTTTCCCGCTGCTCGGCTAGGATCGCAAAGGCTTGAGCGATCCTGTCGGCATTCGCTCTTCGGTGCGGGTTTCCTTTTCGTCTGTGCCCGACCTTTGTCTTCTTGACTTCACCGATGCCCATGCGGCCCACTTGGAGACTGACCGTCCGAACCGTCTCCGCGTCGGGATATATTCCGAAGGACTCCTTCATAGCGTAAAGCGCCGCTATGGTTCCCTCCAGGTCGGAAGCTTGGGCGAAGCAGCGGATGATCTGGTGGTGCAGCTCTTTGCTGAAGTCCTCTTGGACCAATTTACATTCTCCGCGCTGTAGTGATGAATACCAATTCATCATCTGGAACATCAACTCCCGGGGTCCCGGGAATGGATCCTTGCCGCGTATCAGGAGGCTGTCGAGATGCGCCTTCTCGCAGTCCCAAAGGCAAGCGAATGTTTCTAGATCTGGTCGGGTTTTGCGGAACATGCACTGGTACCTTTGCCACGCCGATACGTGCTGCCCTTTGCGTAGATCAACGTAAAGTAGATGGTTGATGAAATAGGAGTTGGGCGGTATTTCAGCCATTGCCAGGCATCTTTGTATCAGCTTTACATTTTCATCCTGACCTCTTCGCCCGTAGTGTTGGAGAAGCAGAGAGAACGTTTCAATGTTTCCAGGTGAGACGGTACGTCTGAGGTGTGGAGGTATTGCGATACCCTTAGCGCTGGGCATACCTGAATCGTTGAGGGTATCGCCATGTCCACGTCTGTTGACGAGATCGAGTCTCTCATGTATCATGGCCCAAGCCATCTTCTCCGCCGTCTCTCTGTCTCTATCACTCCCACTTCGCAACCAAGCACCGATGATGCCATTCAGGTGTTTGGAATCTGGTCTGACGCCGCGCTCGTACATCAATTCAATCACCATGGCGGCTGCATTAACCTCGCCCATACCAAGCAATTTCTTCAACCAGCTTGCGAAGAAAAACTTGTTTTGGAACCTCTTTGGTAAGGCAATAAGCCCTGTCAGGGAGATTTTGTTTAGGTCTTCTGGGGTTATAGCACTCGACTGTGATTTGCCAATAAGGCCGGCAGCCTTTCTGTAAAGCTCTATGGACCCCTGATCGGTCCGCTCCCCCGTGAGCATCAGATCTTTGAAAACGGCCAGAGCAAGGTCTGCTCTTCCGGCGTGCAAGAGACTCATGGTGATGTTGTCATAATCCTCCATCGTCATATTGTCACCTACTTGTGCTTTGAAGCGAAGATACAAGGCCCAAGCATGCTTCCTGCCGATAGCATCGCCACGCTGGGCCCACGCGCTAAGTATGGGGATGAGGATCCGAGAGTCTTCCGACTTTTCGGGTCTCAAGTAGTTCAGTGCGATCTTTTCGGCCCTTTCCGGATCTCCATTGGACGCAAACATGCGGACTCCGAGCAGTTCGTATTCTTCGATTGCTTGCTTGTCGTCTCCGAGGTCACCCTTGAGCTTTTGCCATTGGCTGATGGCCTCATCCTGACTCCCTTCAAGCCGCAAACCCTCGATATATAAGATCCTTTGGTAGATGTTCAGCTCTTTCCCTACAGAAAGCATGTCCTCCGACAGAGTCACTAAATGCGAACCCCATTGTGGATGATCCGTCGGCATCGTATGGTGGCTTGCCCATAAAACAGTCCATGCTTTTTCCGGTATGAGATGTAGGAATGGAGGGAGGATTGCTTTGCAGCGAGCGTACGATTTCCACAGCTTTTTTCGGAGGTCTTGGTTCTCGAGGTTGCCAGCTGCTTGCTGTATATTCTTATTCAAACTTCGGAGGTATACACCTTGTTCTGGCGGCATTTGCCAACGTATCTCTAGTTCACTCTTCTTCGGAACAAGCTCGGCGAGCTTGCGTTTCACCTCTGCAACCTCTAGGTCTTTTCGCTTTTCTTCCAGCTCCTCCTGCATTATTGCAGCTCTGACCTTTCGCTGGTCTTCTGGTGAGAGCGTCGCGATTAATGGCTCAATCAATGTCTTCCCCGCCGGGGCCTCCATTTCCTGCAACTCATCTTCCAGCTGCGTGATCTGACGCCTGAGCCCTTTTACTTCGTCGTTCTCGTCCGCATCTTGGTTGTTGGGGTCTACCCGCCGTCTCTTGGACGACCAGGGTAGTAGTTGCTCGTACCATCTTACTTTGGGCTTGTCCGAATTTGAATCATCAAGCAGAGGACGCGAGGCAGTGAAAGGTCGGCGAAAGGGTGGGTGTGGCTGACGGATGTACCATGCGCGGCTAAATCTCCACTGTGCATGATATGGTCGAGCTATTCGTAAGCTCAACATGAATATCTGGAGCGAGTATGTACATGAGAAACGAGGGTTATCCCAGTACCCGTCCCTCACAGAAATCGCAGTGTTTTGAAAAAGTTTTGGTGGTAAAGATATGATTGGTATTCCTACATCACGCCACTATAACGCTACACTTATCCAGAAATGGCTGGGAGTGGAAGCCGTACGCGATCAGTGATAGGATTTAATTGATACGTACCATGTATCCTAACGACCCAGATATGGATTGTCTCTATCAGAATTGAAATTTGGAAAGTGGAAAGTGTCGCGAACACTCCCCGAACAGTTAAATACCGACTTGCAAGAGCATATACGTTGTATCTTTGTATTCTTCCTTTATGACGGAGAGAGCCGATTGGTCTTCCCAAAAATGTGCGCATTTCGAAGAACAGAGCTCTCTCTTATAGAGCTTTGTAAATTTTTTCTATGCATAACGGTTGCTACATCTTCCAAGGTTCTTTCAAGTCCGTTGCTTTAGTCCAGGTATCCTTTCACTCAAATCCATCTATACCACGACAGGATTCCTTTCGTCGCGGTTCTTTAGGCGTCCTACGCCTGTCCTACCTCTCCCCGTCCATCGATCTTTTCGAGCTGACGCTCCAGCTTCCCAGTTCTTTTGTCGATTGCTGTTTGCAAAGGTGTCCGTTGGTCCGGCATGATCTTGAGCAGGCGGGCCACGTTTCTTGCCTGAATGGTCGTCTCGAGATGGTGAACCAAATCGGATCCCTGGGACGCCCTTCAACCCCATCTTCGCAATTGTCCTCTTGTCCATTTCGGGAACCTCACTGCATTGCATTCCCTCTATAGCAAACGCATTTGCCATTTTGACGAGGCTCGCCGCATCAATCGCCATTTTGTGCGAAGACCCCTTCATGAAGCCTAGATACGCTGAATACGCCTTTCGTTTGCTCTCAGGTTCAACGGCTTGCAAAGCATTGAAGATCTGGCTGCGGGAAGTCACATCATTCAGGATTCTATCAGAAGCGGGATACGGTTTGATAGGGAACTGGCGATTGACTTTGAGGAAGAAAGACTCCATATGTGTCAGGAGAAGCACGGCTCTACCGTCTTTCCCGGCGCGAGCTGTTCGGCCAACTCGGTGAGTGTAAGAGTCTGCGTCCATCGGAAGGCCGACTTGCAAGACAAGAGTGACATCGGGAAAATCCATTCCTCGACCGATGACTGCCACTCATTAGACAAAATACCTAGCTACAACAAGTGATCATGAAAAACATACCATCAGAAGCGAACATAAGGCCACTCTTTGAAGCCTTGAATGCATCGGTGGCCCTCGTCCGGGCCGGCTGAGATAGCCGACTATGCAGCTCGTAGACCTTAAGATGCGTCTGGCCCTCGAATACTTGAGCATACAGAGCAACCAAGTTTGCGGTTGTTCCAAACACGATTATTTTTGAGTCTCCCTTAGTGGCGTTGATTTCTTCTTTGATGAGGGAGAAGAGGGTTGGGAATGTATCTTCGACCTTAGGAATCACGATCGAGTACTGTGGGACTCTCTCCAATGTTGGAGGTTCAGATGTATCGATGCTAGTAGATATCTCAAAGTCAGCATCCCTTCGTGAAGCAAGATAGCCGATTCTTGCAAGAAGTCTTCAGTGAAAAAAGAAGCCTCTCGACCCCGGAAGAGGAAGGTGTGTTTCTGAGAATACGTACGTGGAGATTGAGACATAGTCTTTCCTCAGTACATTGGAGAGCACCTGTTGAATCTGAGGCGGAAGGGTGGCAGAGAAGCACATGCCCTGCCATTGCCCTTCCATTTTAGATGGCAGAGCACTCAAAATCTTGAGAATGTGTGGAAGGAAACCAGCGTCCAGCATTCTGTCAGCTTCATCTAAGACCAGCGTCTTCATTCCACCAAATCTACCTCTCACATTCTGTTCGCTCAAGTAGTCATTGAGCCTTCCAGGTGTGGCGACTAATATTTTGGGGTCGCCGTTCTTGAACTTGTGCAGGGCGCTCGTCTTTGCTGTGCCTCCAAACGCTGTGTGAACCTCTAAAGGCGTTCTCAACCTAGTTACCAGTTGCGTGGCCTCTGCTGCAATCTGAAGTGCTAACTCCCGGGTTGGAGACAGAATGAGAATAGCAACCTGTCCTTTGTGTGGTGCCTCGACAATTGTATTCTGGATGGCCGGAAGGAGAAAAGCAGTCGTTTTGCCAGTCCCAGTCTTTGCTTGCACAAGACTATCCGATACAGTCAGCTCGTGTCATTATGGAAGGAACACCAGTAGGGAAGAAAGTCAGGGCAGGAATTAAGGGTAATCAGAAACTCTCACCAATCACTCCTCAAAGATGGCAAACTCAAGACTCGGTTTTGTACTGGTGTCATGAAATCAAACTTCATGTCTTTCAACGCTTGCAGCAGCATAGGGTCTAATCTGCCCTCCATAGCACTGTAAGGTTGCGCGTTGGCAGCTTTGAGCGATGCGCTCGAGTAGAGGGCGCCACTGGTCGACATGCTGGATTTTGATAGTAATGTTGATATTGAAACAGGACGGAAGAAACGAATGGGGGAAGCACGAGTGACGTTCCGGATTGTATACATTTGGTAGAGGCGCGGCAAGCTAAAATAAATGCTGATTGAGGCTTATGAGAGAAAGATCAAGTCAAACTCAGGACATCCAAGCAGTTGGTCCCAATAAGATTTACTCCTTCGCCGGCAACTGATCTACTGTATGTTCCAGATGTTGTATGCCCCATTTTGC
This sequence comes from Xanthoparmelia taractica, assembly GCA_033085395.1. Classification (NCBI taxonomy): domain Eukaryota; kingdom Fungi; phylum Ascomycota; class Lecanoromycetes; order Lecanorales; family Parmeliaceae; genus Xanthoparmelia; species Xanthoparmelia taractica. The sequence goes on along the minus strand of JANQBS010000019.1, from coordinate 103,899 downwards.
CTACAGCGTCTGGATATACTGCAATAGTTCTCATGTATTGACTGCGGACGTTTCTTTGTTTGAAATTTCATATTTTGGAGCTAGGATCTAAGGTAAAGTACGATAACACAATTTTGGCTCGGCCCGCCTCGGCTATTTTCCGCTTGCCGCGCGCTCCCAATATCAAAAATGATTTGCACTTAGTCTCGTGGACTCTCACAGTACTTAGGAGTTCACAATGACTGAGTTTGAGGTTTGTGCTTTCTTTGTTTCTCTACACTGTAGTACTAATTAGTCAAAAGGGTTGCTATGTCTTCACGCCCGAGGAGGCAAACACTGTCTCTCAACGACCAGGGAAACGAAGGAAGATTGATCCTGCTAAAGTGCCAGCGGAACAGAATGCAGAGCTCCTATTTGCTCCCCTTTTGAAAGGAATGGAGAACATAGAAAGCACCCGAACTCGATTTGAATTATTTGAAAGTTCTTGGCGCCCAAAGGAGAATAGTCTGAAGGTACACAGGTCTTCCGTGTAGTATACAGATGTTGACAGTATTCAGCGAATCCATGACAACGCCAGTAGTGAGACAGTCAAAGAAGTAGCGTCATTCCTCAAAAGGGCGAATCATGCAGAGTTGGCGTCGCTCGCTCCATCTGAGATTGTCCATTGACCAATTTCCAGGTCAAATGGAAAGCTTCGTACTGGATTGATAATGACTGGACCAGACAGCAGTACAACTTTATTTTTATTTGAGTCTATAGCGGATGTTGTCAATCGTGAAAGCCGTACGGTTTTAGTGACGTTGAGCTCTGCGCAGAGTCCCAATCTTAAGACGGCTTTGAATTATATCAACCAACGTGCAACATCTCAAAATCTTGACTCTGATGACAACACTCTGTTCAATGAATCAAGAGTGAGCGAATGCACTCGCAATTGATGTCTTGAGTTGCTAATGCCAACAGGACGGTCGACGTCTGAACTACGACCTACAAATTCTTAACGACTATGTGCAAAGCCATGCCATCAGTCAAGTGCTGCTCTCATTTCAAGACAGTGAGGCTTTCGAAGCCAAAGTTTTAACGGATCTCATTCAAGTACTCAGGTTAGTACAGTAGTCAGCTATGTGGCAGTTGCTGATGTGAAAAGTTCATGGTGCGACCGGATACCATTCGTGCTGCTATTCGGGGTTGGTACATCTGTCGAGCTTCTCCAAGAAAAGTTGTCCCGGGAGATCATTAGGGCCTTGGACGGTTCAGTATTTGATCTTCAATATGTCGACGTTGACGATGTCTTCAGGGCATGCCAGTCTGAAGAAACGAGTCTGTGGATAGGCTCGGGACTGAGCAGGATTATGCTGCAGCGACAAAAAGACTATATACAGAGTCACTCTACCTTCATTAACTCGCTGAAGGTAACAATAACTGCACTCTCCATAGTTTCTTTCCTTGTTACTAAGTCTTCTAGTACGCCTACATGACGCATTTCTTCGCCAATCCGTTGAGCATCTTTCTCAACACAAGTACACGGTTTCATTCTGTCCAAATGGAACATTTTGAGGCTGTACGAAATCTGCCATCGTTTAGAAGGTCTGTAGGGAAACACGGCAACGCATGGATTACGCAGGGCTAAACAGATATATCTCAGATATGCACAGACGCTTATTGAGCGAAAAGAATACGAAACGCTTAGGACACTGCTAGATGACGACAGTACCCTGGGAGATCTCATCGTACAGGAATTACAGACTGGTAAAGAAGCAATGCAAGCAATGATTAGGGCTGTTGACGTGCTCTTTCGGATACAATCAAGTTTGAACCTTAAGTCAGAATCGCCTTGGTCAGAAATGTACATTCAAGCCATGTGTGTCGAATTGGCCGGATCCGCAGCTTTCGACGAGATAATGGTTTCTATAAGGAGGCTGCCTTCTGATAACATGGAAGCCCTGCTGGAGGCTTTGGCAGTGATGTCCGTCCCATCCGAGTTGGTCAAGATCATGACCGAGCTTGACCAGTTGACAGATCACTTGGAGGATCCAAAGGTCCCTCTTCGAAGTGCATATGATGTCCATCACGGGACTCATCGCACAACAGTCGTTGCGCAAAAGGTCTCTTTGAGCAAGAATACCGCAACTCTCTCTGCACAAGCCAGTGCCTATACCAAGATCGTTGATCGCATCTACGCCATCCTTTGCAGTTACTTTGAAAGCACCCTCGTCAACCCTCAAGACTTGTTTCTGAACGAGATTTTCATCTTCGACTCCAAATCTCCACATCGAGAGGTCTTCACACCAAAGCCGCGGTATGCGATCGAGCGGGCGTTGAGTTCACCGCATGACTACCTGGGCTGTGATTGTTGCGGTGGATCCGAGGGCGGCTTGTCGGCTACACAGCCAGCTTCGGCCATACTGTATCAACTGTATCTAGAATCGGGTGGTGTAATCAATACGGCTGACCTTTGGTCGGCGTTCTGGACCATAGTGGGTGAGGATGGCGTCGAGGACGAGGAAGCTGAGCAGCAGAGAGCATTGTAAGTCTGCGTCTGACTCCCCACAAAACGCTTTGTCATCATCTATAGCTGGCTGACGAGACTGACAGAGCGCTGTTCTCACGAGCATTGGCTGAATTGAAGTACTTGGGCATGATTAAGAATAGTAGGAAGAAAGCAGACCATCTGGCGAAACTCACATGGAAAGGCCTTTGAAGTTTAAATCAAATGTTTTAGGTCAGTACATAAGTTGTAATAACAAAACCTGGATATCATTTCGCGAACGCCAAAGATATGATCATGCTGCTTCAAAACCTCTTATAGAGGCCCTCGAGCCAGACCGTCAGGCCTTAAACTCGTCAGCCAGCTCCACCAGCCCTTGTATCTGGTGGACTCTGACTGGGTGATCTCCTCGATCAACAGCTCCAATTCCTCTTCCACGTCTTCGTCTGCAACCGCAGTCAATGGCTGCTCAGACTCCTCTTCCCTTTCGTCGAATGATGACGCCATCACGGGTGACGGGATCTCGTCTAGAGCCGCCGAATCTCGCTCTATGATATCAGCCCTTTGAATGGGTCGCCCAATTTCCCCGAGTACCATTGCTTCTCTCCTTCGTCTTCGTAAAGCTTGCTCCTCGAAGCTATCTTCCCTTAATCGATTAGATGTTCCGATGGGGATGCCCCTGCGCGTTATATCTATATACGCATACGTCCTTGGATAGGCCTCTGTCATTTCCCAGTCATCCTGCACATAATCAGTCCACGGCCGCTTCTCACAGCGAGAAAAGTTAACATCAACAGTGATGTCGTTACCCTTTGGAACATCTAAAAGACCATGCTCAACCATCTCCTTACGTAGTGCAGGCGTACTTGACATATAACGCAGCATTGATTGCATGGTATCCCGAAATTCGCTATCTTCATTGAAGAGGCCGTTGTCGATTAAGTCGATTACAGTCTTCTTCTTATTGTATATCGAAGCGTTCAAGCCGCCGAAGGGATACTGCGCGAGCCACCTGCTGATCACACCAGCTTCTAAAGCTTTCGCAACGTCCATACTGACGATTTGGTGGATAACATAGAGTGCATTTCGCTCGGGCTGTGTTCGAAAAGCAGGATCCTTCTCTGCGATTTGCGCTTCTGGTAACAAATTGCACAGACAATCGACGATCGCTTTGTAGGTGCTGTGACGACAGATCACAATTTCTGCCTGTCTACTGCCAAAGACTGCAACGCCAGCGAATGAGCGACAAATCTCATCATGCATGGATCTGAGGAGTAAATTACTGTAAGGGCAGAGGAAGCGAAGACAAGCCAGTGCTTTATCACGTCGCTCAATGTCAGTGCCTGCAATGTCACGTATGAGTATATCCCATGCAGGTCCTTCTCGTAAGACCCTATCTATAATGATCTTCACAGATCTAAATGAAGTTCAGTGATAATTCTCGGCACATGGATATTCACATACGCAGCTCTGATATTCAGATCTGGACTCTGGGTTAAATCCGCAAGCGCTTTAAGCTTCAGCGCTGGTTGTTCTTAGTACAAATTCCTTCACACACAACGGAGGCATTTTACCATCCTCAGTCTGCCGGCTGATGTTGGGACGCTTGTCATTGGTAATCACTTCGGAAGCCTGGCGTATTGCTACAAGTTGCTTGTGAACGGCAAGGGAGCCAAAGTAGCCAAGAATTGCTATTTCCTATCAATCTGACCTTTGATTGACGATGGAGATACTCACCTAGGTCCAGCAAGAGCCAGATATCTGAAGACGTTGAAGGCATCATGAATCTGTGCGTCGAAACCCATCCTCAATTCAATAGGGAATAGCGAATGAGACAGCGCCAAAACCCTGAGATCAGAGTTGTGCCGAATATTAGCCGACAATCTTAGTGCGGCCGAGGGCCCAAACCCTCATATATTACCGGACATAAATATTCTACGAAGGTCTCTGCTCCGCTTTCTCGTCGTCTATGCATGGCTAAGGTTTTTTTTATTTATTGGGACCTATGTGTGTACATAGGAAGTTGATATTGACATACAGCAACCACGAAGTTGCTCATCTGCAACATGCCTCCTTCCCAGTTGAAAAGGCTCAAAACATCGTTAAAAGAACAGGGTGTTGTGGGCCCCCAGAAATCAAAAAAGCAGAAGAAACAAGCGAGCAAGAATGGAGCCTTAAAAGACAGCCGAATACAACGCAATTTCGCACTACAAGGCATTCGAGAGCAATTCAATCCGTTCGAAGTCAAGGTGCCCTCTCGAAGCAAACATGAGTTTGCGAGCAACAGAGCTGTTGCAGGGAGGGTTGAGAAGGGCACGGTCTTCCGACCTGGGGTCACGAAAGGCCTAGGGGAAGAAAATGTACGTCCCGATACTGTCTTTCCTGATATTGGCTGACGCCAACCCGCACATAGCGCCGGAAGACCTTATTAGTTGAGATGCAGCGGCGCAAGAAGGTTGGGGGAATTTTGGACCGCAGATTTGGCGAAAATGATCCAACGATGACACCCGAAGAGAAGGCTCTCGAACGCTTCGTGAAGGAGAAGCAGAGGGGGAGCAAGAAGGCTTCATTGTTCGACCTTGAAGATGCCGAAGAAGACCAGCAGCTTACACACTTTGGAGAGTCTTTATCTTTTGACAAGCCGGGTAGACCGGACGATTTCATTGAGGCTGACCTCGGCCATACTGATGATGACCTGTCTAGTGTGTATGCCGATGAAAGGCCGCGCAAGAGGCGGAGACTATCGGACAATGATTCGTCAGACGAGAATTCTGTGAAGGAGGATGGCGTGCGGCTTGAGCGCCCTAAGACCAAGAAAGAAGTCATGGAAGAGGTCATTGCCAAATCCAAGCTTCATAAGTATGAGCGGCAGCAGGCAAAAGAAGACGATGACGATCTTCGGGCTGAGCTAGATAAAGGTCTTCCTGATCTCTTCGCGCTCATGCGAGGCAATCCAAGGTCGTCTCAGCCGCCTGCTATACCATCAGCTCAAAGCTCTGGCATGAACCCTGATCGAATGGCCTTATTGAACGGGAAAGACAGGTCCCAGGCCGACAAAGAATACGACGAGCGTTTGCGCCAGATGGCCATGGATCAGAGAGCAAAGCCCACAGTTCGGACTTTGACCAACGAGGAAAAGATCCAACAGGAGGCACAGAAGTTGAAAGAGCTCGAGGAAAAGAGACTTAAGAGGATGAGGGGAGAAGCAGAAGACGATGAGTCCGACCCTCAAGAAAATATTGGAGAGTTACCTGAAGAGGATTATATCGACCGAACCGAAGAAGACGCATTCGGTCTTGGTCCGGGCCTAGTCGGACAGCATCAGAATCGACATTTTGATGTTGAGGACGAAGATGAGTTCATCATTGAAGACGAGCTGGTAGCCAGTGTGTCTGATGCGGACTTGTCAGACGTCATCGAATCTGATGCTTCAAATCGCGAATTTAGTGACGACAGTGATGAAAAAGAGTTTGTCCAAGGCTTAGTATCCGGAGAAGATGCTGGTAGGGAAGGTCTTAGCTTTCCCAAAGGTCAGGCTGGGGTCGCCGAAGCCAATGGGTTAACCAATGATCTAGCGTACACATACAAATGTCCAGAAAATCATGAAGAGTTTCTCTCCATTACGGAATTTGTTGCGATTCAGGACTTGCCAACGGTTGTGCAACGGATTCGAGCTTTATACCATCCTAAACTTGCAGCTGAAAACAAATCGAAGCTCGGGAAATTTGCAACAATCCTGGTGGACCATATCTCTCATCTGGCCTGTCAGCCGGACCATCCGCCATTTGTCGTTTTGGAAGCATTAACACGCCACATCCATTCCCTGGCTAAGACCTTCCCTGAAGAAGTCGGGGTCGCCTTCCGGACACATCTCCGATCATTAGACAAAGACCGACCTACTGCTCCAACTCCTGGGGACCTCGTTATCCTGACAGCCATCGCTTCAACCTTCCCTACATCCGATCATTTTCATCAGGTGGTCACTCCAGCGATGCTTTGTATGACTCGTTACCTCGGGCAGAAAGTCCCGCAATCACTCAATGATCTGGCTACAGGGACCTATATCAGTACTCTCTGCCTCCAGTATCAGAGGTTTTCAAAGAGATATATCCCGGAAGTAGTTAACTACGTTCTCAATGCGATATATACATTGTGCCCTGTGAAGCCAAAGCATCTTCCGGGGCTTTTCCCACACCACCGGCTCTCAGATTCATTGCGAATCCGTAGTACATCAGACGCAGTCGAAGAGCGGAGGCAGCTGTCGTTTTGGGATGTCGTCTATGCCCCGCAGTCCACAGAAGCCGGTGACCAAAGGATCAAGGTCGCGCTTATCGAAACCCAAATAGCTCTAATCGAGACTATGGCTAATTTGTGGGTTGACAAGTCGGCCTTCTGCGAAGTCTTCGCTGTAATCCATTCCGCGTTGCGTTTCCTACAGACGTCTGGCAAGCTCAACGAGGGGACTATGGACAAAATCCGGACAGTAGCAACTAAAGTCCACGAATCACTTTTACGCTCCGTTTCCGCCCGCCAACCGCTCCGCCTCCACAATCACCGACCGTTAGCCATCAAAACATCCATTCCCAAGTTCGAGGAGTCCTACAACCCAGACAAGCATTACGACCCTGACCGCGACCGCGCCGAGATGTCCAAACTGAAAGCCGAGCACAAGCGCGAGCGCAAGGGTGCGTTGAGGGAGTTGAGGAAGGATGCCAACTTCATCGCCAGGGAGAGTTTGAAGGAGAAGAAGGAGAGGGACAGCGCGTACGAGAAGAAGTATAAGCGGCTGGTGGCGGAGATCCAGGGCGAGGAAGGCAGGGAAAGCAAGAATTATGAGAGAGAGAAGAGAATGAGGAAGGGAAGGAAATAAAAGTGTCTATAGCAGGTACAGATAACAGAGATGCCCTTCTCATTTACTTCAAGTCGTCATTCGCTGCAGTGGGTGAAGACTTTCGCGATGTGTGAGATGCATGAGATGCTGCAATGACCAAGGTGACTGGTTCTCGCACTGTCGCTCTTCGCATCTCAGTTCTCACCGTGCTTTAGTACATAGGGCTTACAGCACGTACTGTGGCGAGTTCTCCCTCCCAGCCCACCCCTTAGCAAAGCATTCCCTTCCATTCAAAAGGAGAATTTCATGACATAGGCTGCAAGAAAAAACTCTGTTTTCAAGGCTCCGCTTTTCAGTCTCCAAGGCATTGACCGCTTCGATTGAGAGAGCATTATCAAAGCAGGCAATCACCCTCTGCCCACCTTCGACCATGGATTCGATGTCAAACAGCTCGAGTGCAAGAAATTTTCTGCGAATCATGCACGAAAGACCTGGACACTAGTACAAATCGGAAAATATTCGAGATACGGGAAACTTGCTCAAGCCTTGGCTTTTCCGTTTTGTTTGATTCGAATGAATAAATAAATAAATATTTTCAGCTGCGGATACATTGTCTGCTCCAGTGTTCCACCGGCACCAGCTCCCTATCCTCTTGCCCTTCCAAAACCAGCCTCCTAGACGTCTTGCGGTGCAACGCCATGTATCATGGCAAGCGACCACTCAAACAACGGATCCAGAAGCAGTGAGACCATGACCGAATCGCCAGACCGGGAGCGCGTTTTACACGACCACCAAAACGGCGTTGAGCTGGATTCTCAAGTCCCGAACCAAGAAGTTACAGGCAGCGAGCCAATTTCGAGGTCGCCAGCGCAGGAGCATCTCTTTCTTAGAAGCCAAGAAGGCCAGGAATCTACCATCACAACGGTTATTCACCAAGGACTCAATCATGACGATAGACGGGCGGCGGCCCCATTTCCACGAACCCCAGCTCTCCAGCCTGTAAACGTGGTCGCGGAGCAGAGCCTCGACAGTATTCTAGCCGACGTTTTCGGGAGATCTTCAAGGGAGTTTGACGCAATGAGTGGGTTTCAACTTTCAGACTCCGGCGGGTCCTCGGGATACAGCTACCTGGAGAGCAGCACGGCTCAGGCCTCAGACTCTTCGGCCAGGGACTTAGTATCTGATGACGGTCAAACAAGGGTCGGAGCGGGGACAGACTTCTCATGGAACCACTCTGAGGCGGCTCAACCAGTCTTTGATCAGGATTCTCGTGACAATGCTCCAGGCACCACTTTCAGAACAGACTTCCCTGAAAAATATGTCTTGCCTCCATTACGACTCAGCCCCCGTGAGATTGAGGACGAACGGCGCCCTCGTACGGAAAACACCAGCTTACCAGAACATTTTGATCAGTGGCGCCCACGGCCCGGTAAAGCGTTGACTGCCGTCCACCTCAACATCCACGAAAGCCGGCGCTGGGAAGTGCAGACTGTAGCTGATCAGGGGCCTCGACTAGTCCAAGGACCCACGCAACAACACTTCGGGCCACCAATGAAACCTTTTGATGACGCAATATCTGAGGCGGTAGCTCAAGAGCAGTGGAGGCGTGTCACGGAGAATGAGAGACGCGAGGCAAGACGATTCTAGGATTGTGACTGCTCACGAGGGATTGGGTAGGGTGGTCGGGAAAAGGTCCATATGATTGGAAAAGGGTCCATCGTCACAGATGTTCTTCTTGTACAGATCGCTGTGAGGGTCCTCAATAGTGCAGATGCATAATTGAGTATCTTCGTATTCGTCAGAATCCATGGCGCTGCCGAGGTCAGAGAATGTAATATTAATCTCCAACTCCACCTCGCGCATAAGTAATCTTCAACCTCTTCGGGCCTCTACCGTCGTTGTCATCTTCTTCTTTCTCCCCCTTTTTTTTCTTATTATTCTGACCTGCCTTCATGCTCGTAGAACTGGTCGGCGCAAAGTGATTACTATCTCTGGCCGAAAACGGACCATTCGCATTGCCGGACGTGGGAGTGGGGGCGTGAGAGGGCGTCGTCTGAGCCGAAGAGGTCGGGGATAGTTCCTGTTATCACCAAATACTCAGTACTTGCACATCAAACCATGCGAAGCCGGCGCAATGCTCTACCCTCATGAAGCTAGCGGAACTCCTCGAAAACACCCTATCGCTCTCCAACACCTGCCCCTTCCTCCTCGTACTCGTCCCACCGCCCGCGTTCGCACTCGTAGGACCAGCCGTCGTGGAGCCTTTGATGTAGTTGTCAAAACCTTTGATGATGTTGCCGGCACCCGTCTCTTCGAGATAGGAGGCCTCGTAGCGGTATATCTGGTCTTCGAGAGCAGCCTGTAAGGGCATGGTCAGAAGATATGCATCTTTGGGGTGTTGAATGGGCAGAGAGAGACCATGTTCTTATCCAGTAGGCGCTTCTTTTGCAGCGTTTCCCGCAGGTCACGCTTGAGTTTCTCGTAGTAGGGGACACCGCGGGTGTTGTCTGGTGGAGGAATGTTCTCGGCCATGGTGAATGATGGATATTGTTTTGCGCTTGGTGGTGTGAATTGGCGGACTGGATCGGTTCCTCTTTGGGATCGTCACGCTTGGCGGTCCCGCGACGACGACCGAGGGTACCTTATTGGGTCATCCGATCCTGAGATCTTACATTGTCTACATCTCTCTCTTTTCTTTTTGGATTTTAGATTTTTTGGACACATATACCTTGTCAACTGGACGCCTTCCTTGTGAGAAACCGCCAACCAGCCCAGTACTTGGAATGGATCATGGAGGTATGGGCCACGGGGGTATGGACCACGGAGGCATGGACCATGGAGGGATGGATATGGGACATATGTGTAATATGAATGTCGGTGTTGTATTCCTTCCACCCCAGCCTCATACTGACGTCTGCAACAGATGCTGTTCACCTGGGATACTACGAACCTATGCATCATATTCCGCTGGTGGCATATTACCTCGACTTTCACTCTCCTGATCTCCCTCGTTGCGGTTGCAATCCTCACAGCCGGCTACGAGGTTGTCCGAGAGGTGAGCAGGAGGTACGAATGTAGCAGCGTGGAGTACGCGAACAGTTTACCAAGTAAGCAAGGTCCTGCTTATAGTCGATACAATGCAATGGTCAAGACTTTAAAGCTGAGGCTTGATGTGTCTTTAAGACGATGATGATGCTGGTCAAGATCCGGGCTCATTTCTTTGGTCAGGGAAGGGCGCTGGACAACAAGAAAAGAAGATTCGATTGGTGAAGGCTGCATTGTATGCGGTGCAGGTGTTTTACAGCTTCTTCATCATGTAGGTTCCCTTTCCAGCAATGGTCTGGTAATGCTATGTTCATATTTACATTTGCAGGCTTCTGTTCATGACATACAATGGCTGGGTAATGCTTTCTGTGGCCGTGGGGGCATTCGTAGGGTATCTTGGTTTTGGTAATTCTAGCCCAACGAAGAGCGTGGCGTGCCATTGATGGGCATATTTTCCGTATTCTGAAGGACCACTGTACCATTTTAGCAACGTATTAGATGTTTTCAAGGCACGTCCCTGTCGTCCTCGTCCCCAAATCCAAAGTTGAAGGCCCTAGCGTCTGTAACCTGCTCGTCATCTCCGTTGACTAGTTGGTTCCATTTTCTCTTCTTCCCTTCATGTCTCTTCTCGATCTCATTAATAGCTTTGTCCAAGACTTCGGAATGCAGCTCGCGCAGTTTCTCGACGAACAGATGATACGCATCTTCGACATCACCATGGAAACCCGAGACTTGGTCCGGCTTACTCTTCAGGAAGTGGAGTACACTTACCAGGTGCGCTTCAGGAACAAAGTTCTGCGTGATGGCGATACTGGAACTTAAGTTGACGACAAGATGCCACCAGCCTGAAGGAACATGTAACACTTCACCCTCCTCACAAACGCCTTCCGCACAGCCTGGCGTTGCTCTTGCTTGTGCATGAAAGCCTAACAACCATTCCGCAATGCTCAGAGGGCTGGTCACTTCGCTTTGATCCTCTGACACAAAGACGCCAGGTGGGGGTGGCTGCGCTGGAGATGCTGGGAACATTATCCAGTATTTTGAGCCTCGGAGGACGGCATTCCAAGCACTAGTGGTTACGTTAGACAACTAGAGATGAATCCAAGTTGCGTCGATGATTATACCTTGTGGCATTGGGGTCTTTGTGAAATGTACTCCCACTTCTTTCCTGACCTACAATCAGCCATCGACTATCCGGCCTCTGCTCGCCCAATACACTGAAGAGATCTTCGCCGAAACAGCTTGGTGCCCAATACTGGCCATCTCTACCGACACGAATACCCATTTTCTCGACAAAGGAACGATCGAAGAGATATAGTGGGCTCTCATCCTGGTTGTTGTTCATATACTCAATATAAGTTTTGAGAGGCCAATCGACAGCCTCTACTCTGAAGCTGACATCGCCATACTTTCGCAGCATGTCTTCAGTGGACCACTCGCGGTAGACTGGCCATTCTCGCACAGGATCAGTCAGGATGAATGGTCTATCGGTCCACGCATGACCGAATTCAAAAGTTGAAAGGTTCTTTAGCCTTGGGATAGCATTTCGAGCTGGTATTTCGCTCGTGTAAGGAATCAGGGAGGTGTGAGCGCAGAGGAAGGGCCGATGGAGGACATCAGAGAATAAGTTCTGACAAGGAATCTGGGAACGACGTGTTTCAGGCAAATTGAAGTAGGTAGAGCGCCACGTCCCACACCACGCAACTAAAGGCGTGGAAGACCTAGAACATGGCCTTTCAGTAAAGGCTTATTTCTCGAAGTTGACAATGCACGAAGACTGATTAGAATGCTCATGTGCAGATTTCTAGGCCTTAATTGACATTCAAGAGCAGCATTGAGACTTTGTCATATGTACAAAATTTGGGGCGAAGTTTGCCCCACACCATGAACGGGTCGGCCTCTTGCGCTGGAATAAAAAAGGCCAGACGTGGGCAAAAACAGTAAAGATGCCGACCACGAAGTTCAAGATGGACGTTACAGGAACAAGGTGCCAAAATTAATCAGGTGAGGGGAGCTCATACTTAACGCACAGTGTCTTCCACAGGTCTTCGAGCCTGGAGAATGCGTATAAAGCCTTACACGTACAACCAAGCCGCTTGAGCGAGGTAGCATCAAGAGACTCCAGCACTTGAATGATTAATTCGTCAGGCAAGCCTATAAAGAGTCCTGCAGCCAGCTTGATATTCTCGGTGGCGGTGTACGCGTTTCCTGCGGGTTTGATCCTTAGTGGATGCGAAGGCACAGTCAGTGAGTCATGTTCTTCAGAGCCTTTCAAGGAGTTTTTCCAATGACTCGAAGTTTGCCCTGGAGTCATCGTTTGTTCGGAAAGCAAGACATTGCCGGCCATCCCCTCAGTCCAGTACTTTGAGCGCGAATCCCTGGAACTTGTCCAGATCGGCCTTCTTTTAATTTTGCACAGATTATATTTGGTTGTTGAGCGACTCAAAGTCTCTGTTTGAATCCCTAGTATGACCCAGAGGTCAGGAATTCATAAAGGTTGAATGTGGCAGATTGCTCAGAAAGTATCGTGCCTCCTCGCGTGGTGTTCAAATTTTATAAGGCCATAGTGAGGACCCTCGGACAGACGCTACCTCGGCAAGACGTCGGCAGCTAGCGGCGCTAAAATTTGAGTCTAGAAATTTGAGTAGATAATTTTCATCCGCTGTGCGACTTTTCTCTTTTTTACAACCACAACAGAACATTACCCAGCACAAGATATAACTCACTCCGATATCAGACTAGCAGACACAAAGAGTGTGCCCTGATATCTACACAGCTACAACTTTTCACAAATTCATCTGGCCGGACAACCCCAAAGTCCGTCTTCAGACAGCCCTACTACTACTTCTATAACACAAAGGAGATCACGAACCTCAGGGTTGTGATCTGCTGTGAAACAAATCGCAATCATGGCTTCCACAGACAAGGGTCTCGAGGAGATCCCCGAAAGTATGTTAATCGCTTTGATTGAGCTCTGGCGCTCAGCATCGAGAAGACCTAATCCTTTTGCTGCTTTGCAAAGTCATGACCGTCAGGCTGACATGATCTGATCAGCGCAAATTGAGTCCAACTACGATGAGGTCACCGACTCTTTTGACTCTATGAATCTGAAGCCTGAGCTTCTCCGAGGTATGTTGCACAATACATGATGCGCCAATTCGAGAAATGCATGGGCATACTGACTTTCCTTAGGTGTGTATGCCTATGGTTTCGAGCGCCCATCTGCTATCCAGCAGCGCGCTATTATGCCAGTCATCAAAGGTAGAGCGGCAGCTTCGCACGACGTTACATCACATCCGCTGACATTATTGCAGGGTCGGACGTCATCGCACAGGCACAATCAGGTACTGGAAAAACCGCTACATTTTCCATTTCCGTCCTGCAGAAGCTCGACCCCAACGTCAAGGCCTGTCAGGCTCTGATTCTTGCGCCCACTCGCGAGCTCGCTCAGCAGATCCAGAAAGTCGTTGTTGCCATTGGTGACTTCATGTCTATCGACTGCCATGCTTGTATCGGAGGTACTAGCGTTAGGGACGACATGCAAGCTCTCCAGGCAGGACCCCAGGTTGTTGTCGGTACTCCAGGCCGTGTACAAGATATGATTCAACGTCGCGTTCTTAAGACCGACTCAATGAAGATGTTTGTCCTCGACGAGGCTGACGAGATGCTTTCTGTAAGTATCGAATTCCCGTTAGAGGCTCACTACACCTTTGCTGATTATCTGGGCAGCGGGGTTTCACTGAGCAAATCTACGACATCTTCCAACTTCTCCCACAGTCGACTCAAGTGGTTCTGCTGTCCGCCACCATGCCTCAAGATGTTCTCGAGGTCACCACGAAATTCATGCGTGATCCCGTCCGTATCTTGGTCAAGAAAGCTGAGCTCACCCTCGAAGGCATCAAGCAATTCTACATTGCTGTTGAGAAGGAAGACTGGAAGCTAGACACCCTTTCGGATCTGTACGAAACGGTCACTATCACACAAGCTGTGATCTTCTGCAACACTCGAAGAAAGGTTGACTGGCTCACCGAAAAGCTCACCGCTCGTGACTTTACTGTTTCTGCTATGCACGGTGACATGGACCAGAATCAGCGTGATCTGATTATGAAGGAGTTCCGCTCGGGGTCCTCCCGTGTCCTGATTGCCACTGACCTGTTGGCGCGTGGTATTGACGTCCAGCAAGTGTCCCTGGTCATCAATTATGACCTGCCCGCAAATCGCGAGAACTACATCCATCGTATTGGTCGTGGTGGACGATTTGGACGAAAGGGGGTTGCTATCAACTTTGTTACGGCTGATGATGTACGAATGATGAGAGAAATTGAACAATTCTACAGCACTCAGATTGAAGAGATGCCGATGAACGTGGCCGGTAAGCATTGAACCTCTCACTTAATGACCTGGAGCTTCGCTAAACCTTTCACTAGATCTCATCTAGGATATATTCGCAAAACCCGGAGTGTCAGGCTGCGTGGCATTGCCTTCGTGTCTCAAAAGGGCATCCAGGCAATTGCAGCGCTACATTTTTCCTTTCTGAAGGGATAGTTTTCATAGAAGGGGTTTTTGAGGTTCGGTAGATTGCTCGCAGGACAGCCGGTATCATGCTGGCGGTGTTCTGTTTCTTTTTGCATGCAACGGCAGGTCCCACGGTTCAGTTCCTACTTTTCCCAAAAGTCTCATGCTTGTCCTTCGCGAGGCTGAGGCCGAGCTATGCGTTGGATCCTCAATTTTCGGATCTCGTGGTCATCACGGAAGTTGCTAGTATTACGCTCTTAAATAGATCGACCAAATGCAGACAGTACTCCACCAATGCTGTCTAAACTTAAGACCCAAATTGCTGAATGGACTCGACGACTCGCTAAGCTAGCCTCGAAACGAGTCCAAGTCGTTCCTCCATTCAACGCTTTCATCTTTTTCACTTTGGCTTTGCGGCTTCCCAATTTCTCCAGCGAACCGCGCTGTGATATCTGTGCCCTTGGTTCCCCAAATTGCATGTCACTGCTGCATACTGCTCATCGCATCACTTGAATGGCCGGACCGAAGGAAGAATGGTTGATCTGGGACAGGCGTTTCCGATTCGGATACAGCTGCCTCAATCAACGCTTGAAAAACAACGAGGAAGCCACGCAGCAAATTGTGCAGCTCGACCGAAAAATTGAACAATTGGCAGCCTCTAGCAAGCATTTGGGTGAAGCCAGCGACGGCTTGAGAGACAGAATCCAGAAGCTTGAGCAGGCCCCGTGTCATATCGCCCAGCTCGACGAACGGATTCAGGATTTAACGGCCAGCAGCCGAACCCTAAAAGAGGAGAATAAAGCTTTGAATGACAGAATACTGCGGCTCGAACAAGAAGGCACTCGTCGAGATCAGGAGCATCGGCTGGTTCAAGAACAGCTGAAAGAAAAGCAAAGTGCGCAGGAGGAAGACTTCAGGAGCGTGATTGTTGCTATGAGGGGGATGCATGAGATAGATCGGGCAGAACGAGAACAGCGAGGAGAGGAGATTCAGCATTTGAGATCACAGGTCGAAGCTCTTATTGCTACCATGCACATACCTGGAGGGCATACTCGAGATGGTGAGTCAAGGGGGAAGCGTACCATGCGCATACATGTCAGTAACGATTGGCACAGCATCGAGAAGAGCCTCTCAGGCCACGACAGAAGACGAAGACGAAGACCAAAGTATGCCAATCAATCAGCATGCTAAGCAGCAGCAGCCCAACGCCGCTCACCCACATATCGAGGTCCAAGGCATGCTCATAAAAGCTCAAACTCCCTTCACACTGTTCGAAGACCACCTGAAGTACGCAGAAAAAGCCTTCAATCAACACGAAGCAGAGGCTGTGCAGGCATTCGTGAGCAGCGTAAAAGAACAATACCGGACTCTGTTGAGGCGCAAGCTGGAGGAACACGGCGAGTGGACCTGGCAAGCAGCAAGGGAGGAGGGTTATAGGATAGTAAATAGTGAAAAGAAGGCTAAGAGGAGGAGTGCGCGTCTTATCGCCGCGTCTTCTCAGCTCTTCTAGGCTCTGCTGGTAGCCAGTCTGGCTTTGCTCTGTTGGGCCGTTCAGCATCATTCTTACTCTGGCAGCACTCGTCAAGTTCTCACTTCGCTTCTTGCACTGAACCATGGATAGAGCGAGGAACAAGGATATGAAACCCATTTCACTCAAGCCAAATCCCTACCCTACGTCTCCTCAAAAACATACAACCCCCCTTTCTCCTCGACCCCAACCTCAATGCCCGCCTCCTCAATCTCTTCTCCCCCAACCTTGACCCCCGCCCTCATCACATCCCCCACCTCCACCTTCCCCACCCCCTTCGGCGTCCCCGTCAGCACCACATCCCCTTCCTCCAACGTCATAACCCGACTAATCTCGCTCAGAATCCGAGGAATCCGAAACAGCATCAGCGCCGTACTATCCCTCTGCCTATGCTCCCCATTGACCGTAAGCCACAGCTCCACGTCATGCGGATCCGGTATCGCGGCTTTGGGTATAAATCTCGAAACGGGAAGGAAGGTGTCGAAGCCCTTAGCAGCGGTCCAGGGGATGCCTTTCTTCTTGGCTTCATCTTGCACGTCGCGCGCTGTCATGTCGATGCTGACGGCGTAGCCAGCAATGGCGTCGAGAGCTCCCTTTTCATCGTCTGGAGGTAGATCCTTAACCTTGCGGCCCATAATCAGTGCGAGCTCGACTTCATAGTGGAGGGTCACGCCCTTTGGACGGAGGACGGGACCCTGGCCCGGTTCGAGGATCGAGGAGGGGGGTTTGAGGAAGAAGAAGGGTTTTTGGGGGCGGACGTTGTTGAGCTCTTTTACGTGGTCGCTTTCGTGAATCAGCTAGACGTTCAGAGTTAACCGTGGGCGCAGACAGCGGAGAGCGGTTGGAGGAAATGAAGGGGGCGAAGAGCATACGCATAATTTCTTCCGATACAGACGGCTTTGCGGCAACTGGCCGCAATACTACGAGAGGCCATTCTGGTAGGATTGCTGTCCAATTCCTCCTACGCAAGAAGCGCGCTCCATGGGAGAGAATGATTTACCCCTCTCCAAATCCTGGTGTCGATCACCATCCCGATAGCACCTCGGCAGTCAGATTCCACCTCACTCTTTTCCTCTGTAACGTACTTCGATTTTCTGCTCAATAAACTCTTCATTTATCATGCAGGTCGCATCAATCCTGTCCGATCTGACCTCTCTTCGTGTCTGCGTATGCTGCGCCAAAGAATCCCACCTATAAATACCCGAGCTACGTCAAGCTAACAGCTTCAACAGGATCACTCTGCAGCCCTGGCGCTCGTCTCAGTGCACAGACCCGAGCGCGCCTCAATCACAGCAGGTGATGATGATAGAGAGCTTGGTGTGAAAGCTGAGGAGGACCCAGATATGCAGCGGGCAATAGATCTAGTGGAGTTGCATTACGGTGTCAAGATGAAGCACATGCAAGGAGAGGATGCGGCGCTGAGGCAGGCTCGGAGAGAGGTGGACAAAGTGTTGGAGAAGCTTGAAGGTCAAAGTGTCAAAAGCAAGACAACTCGACAATGAAGATTGGCAGGAAATCTTCATCCTCGAGAGACCGCGCGCCCTTCATAATTGAAGAACACTGCCTATGGGACCTTGAAATGGAATAGTGAGCCGCGCAAAGGACTGAGTACAATGTAGAGGACAAGAAGTGGATGGATGAAACTGAGAGGACTGGCGCGAGAGTATTTGATTAATGGATATTCATGTCGATTTCTACAGTTAAAACTGCGCCCACTTAGGATCTTACTCACGGACGGCGCTTGAGGGAAACGGAGGATGCCGAGGAAAGACAACACAAACAAGGCATAAGACCTTCTCAAGGTCGCCCAAGAAGTCAAGCGCACTGATTGTAACACTGACCAAATGTGCGCTTTCATTTGTTGGGCACAGCGCCTGCAACACCTTGAGGACGCAATACAGCTCCGGTGACAGACCCTACAGCATTCTGTGGAACCAACATTGTGGCAGCTTCCACATCATTTTTCGGGATATCAGGAACCGTGAGGTTATCCCCATTAGCCAATAACCTCAGCATTTGCTTGGTGGGAATGGCCAGTTGTCGGCCTAAGGTAGCTTTCAGAATCGTCTTCCTCGCAGCAGCGTTTCTGACTTTTCGAAGATACAACTTCCTCTTTGGTAACTTCTGGTCTTTGGGAGCCTGCCATGCGATGGGCCTTAGAGCCATGGATTGCATTGGGGTTTCGTCGACCAGGTTGCCGTCTGGAGTAGAGTGAGGGATTTCCGAATTTCTTTCTTGGTGCAGGCTCTGGCGTTCGTTTGCGAGGATCTCGTCAATCGTACGTGAAGCTGGGTTCTCTGCTTCCGATGACTGACTAGGTTTATGAACCATGATTTTTGGCGTCGCATAGTAGGGGACCGAGTTGGACGGACCCGAGATTCTGTCCATAACAGGCGGTATCGTTGTTGCAGGGGGTGTAGTGGGCGTCTCCTCATTGAGTGGGACATCGGTGACTGTTCGTTACAAAGGACTAGTCAGCGCAATCGGACAGCGCATCACGCTTTGTTGGAGCTACGTACTTATACTCTCATAGCCTATCGGTACCTCAGTATCCCCCTGATTGGCCGTCTGCTCGACAAGTCCGTGTTCTGAGGCGGAAGCACTCATATCAGCTACGTCCTCGCCAGATCCACGTTCTGAACCTGGGGGGCTCTTCTCAGCCATGTTCTCGCCAGATCCACGTTCTGAACCTCGGAGCCTCTTCTCGGTTACGGCCTCGACAGATCCAAGTTCTGAACTTGGGGACTTTGAACGTGGAAGTCTCTTCTCATCTACCGCCTCGACAGATCCAAGTTCTGAACTTGGAGATTTTGAACGTGGAAGTCTTTTCTCATCTAGTGCCTCGACAGATCCAAGTTCTGGTCCTGAGAGCCTCTTCTCGGCTACGGCCTCAACAGAACTAGACGTTGAAATGGCGGCTCCCCTTTCCTCTTCATCCGAAGCTGCCATTGACGGTAAATTATTATGAGTATGTTCGTATGGTGGGTGGTTAACGGCTTCAGCGACAGATTCTCCAGCAGTAGGCGATCTGCCCGTTGCGCTAGGGACAGGCGAGCGTGGAGCGTCTTCTTCTGTGTTCAATTTGGAGATTATTGATGCTATCATTGGAGATGGCGGCTCCTCTTGCTTGTTGTGGTCACGCAATGAAGGAGACGCAGACGATTGACTCGCTTGGGACAGTCGAGACTGTTGCTCATGAATAGGGACGAGGCGTGGCCAGCTCCAACCTGCAGACCGAGATTGTTTGAATTCTGGTCTCTTCCCGATAGAGCCAGGAGAGCTAGGCATGGTAAAAGGATGCAAAGTTCGACATGAGGACGGAATGAGTGATGATACTGAGGTTGTGCAAAAGCATGTGCGGAAACAGAAAAACTAAATCAATACTCACGGTACCAGATGCTGCTGCCAATATCTTTGGGAGGAGCTTTGCCATCTAAATTGGCAACTGCGATCTCATTGCACAATATCTAGACCTACTCTTGATCTCGGAAGTTGTAGTTGTAGACATTTGATGCCTTATTGGTAGGACCTTAACCGCGCGACATTGAACTGAAAAGGTCCCAGCAGTCCAATAATTCATCACTTCTCTCATTGAGTCCACCGCACTATAGCGGGCTTGCTGCTTGCCATGGCGTCGAGTGTAGATGCCAAACTGCTCAAGTCGACAAAATTCCCTGCAGAGTTTAATCAGAAGGTTGACATGCAGAAGGTCAATGTCGAAGTTATGAAGAAGTAAAGAAGCCCAATGACCTCCCAATCCCTGGAGTGCTACTCACGAAGGAAGCATAGATGGATCGCTGGCAAGATCTCCGATATACTTGGCAATGAGGATGATGTTGTCATTGAGCTGTGCTTCAATCTACTAGAAGGTTCACGTAATGTCAGAATACCTCAGTACCCTCGTGCTTTGAACCTGATTCGCTAACCTCAATCTATAGCCTGATATTAAACTACTACAAATTCAGCTCACCGGGTTCCTTGACAAGGATACGGCGAAATTCTGCAAAGAATTATGGCTGCTCTGCCTCAGCGCTCAGAGCAACCCTCAAGGCGTCCCTAAAGAATTACTAGAGGCCAAGAAGCTAGAATTGATACAAGAGAAGGTATGATACCCGGCTGCCTGCTTTGCTGGATCCGAACTTATGTTTTGATGATAGATCGACGCTGAGAAAGCTGCCGAGGACGCACAACGCCGCAAGGAGCAAGACCGACAGCGAGATCGAAACATCGACAGCATCAGGCAACGTGAAAGGGGCGAACGAGGAGGCCGTGGCCGGGGTAGAGGCGACAGAGGTGGCTATCGTGAATATGATCGGCGTCCGCTACGTGGATCGAGGTCTCCACCTCCTAGACGTCGAAGCCCACCATCTGGCTTTCGTGGTCCTCCACCCCCACGTGAGATTGATACATACATTCCGCCTGGCCGAGGTGGTCGCCGATCAGAGGATAGGCGGCGCAGGTCACCTTCTCCTAGGAGATCGCCTTCCTTCTCGCGTTCCCGATCTCGGAGTCCACGACGTCGGAGATACGAAGATGACGATCCGAGACCACGCCGTCGATATACTCCAAGCCGATCGCGCACTCCTCCCCGCCGGAATCATGGCAGGTATAGAGATCAGAGAACTCGGGGACGTGGTGATGATCGAGCAAGATCCTATACGGCTTCAGATACCTCTCGCTCACGTTCGTTCAGACGAAGTCGAAAAAGACGCTCCCGCTCCTTATCGTCTTATAGCCTGACACCGCCACCAAGATCCAGAACTCATCGCCGAAGACGGCATCGGTCATCTCCATCGAGCTCACGCTCAACAAGCAGGGACCGAAAACCTGCGGGCAGATCAAGAAAATCACCTTCCTATGACAGTGATGACAGAAGGAGTGGCACACGCGCTGATTATCGAAAAGGACCAAGACAACATCATGACCGGCGTCGATACCCCAGCCGCAGCCCTAGCCGCAGCAAAGAACGACTTTCTCCTGCTCCTGCACCATTGAGCAAGAGCCCGACGCACCCAAGACAGAGGGATCGGAAGAGACGTCGCTCTCTGCAGAGATATGCACCTGCAGGCAGAAGAAGGCGCGATTCCTCATCAGTGTCCTCACCCGTTGACAAGCGACGCAAGACAGCTGACTCTTCTGCGAACGAGGACACAGAGCCAAAGGGCATCAAACCGAAAAATCACCCGGCCGAGGCAGACAGGCATGCTGAGGTGGGTAGTGATTCATAAGTCGCCTGCAAATGTACTTCCAAGATCCTCCCCACAAGACGCCAATGTTTGGCATATGCCCTTGAAATTCTCTGCTGACGAGCCTTCCATACTGTAGGATCGCCCCACGCTCACAGCTACCGAGCTTCGCGAAAAGCTCCTCAAAGAAAAGGTAATGGCTTTGCGCAAGTCGAGCATCACCCAAAAGGAACTCGACGCAGACGAAGGTTGATTGCAGCAATAGTGCTTGTGCAACTACTCGTGATATTATATGATAGACCAAAAAGATATCCACAGATAGGTTTGGGGCCTTCACTGTACATGGAGATATCAGACCCAAAGGCTCCCATTCGTTCATTGTGCAACTTTTAGACGCGCAAATGGTGTACTTCAAGCCTTCGAGCTGGGAGTCAGGGATCGTTCCTCCAAAGCCAAGTAGACGGTATAGTAGAGGGAGTAGACCCAGGCTATCTCCAATGTTCGTCTCAAGACCTCCCCAATCTCTTTCAATCATAAGGCATGATTCGGGACCTCAGAAGTCGCACGATCTGGAAGTCGACATGTTGCTGCTTCTTCATCCGTACTGTAGAAAAGCGTTCCGGAATCCAACAATCTACGATACCGAGTGAGTGTCCACAGTGAAGGCATGCAGGCATACGTTTTTTGCTTTGCTTATGTACAAGGTCATCTCATTCCATTCTAAAACTCCATTTTTCAAACCACAGAACCTGAAAAAGTGCGGATGTCATACATCGGCAATCCTCAACCGGCATACCTGCTCCTCGCATTAGAGTACACATTCCACGTCCATCAGAGTCGGACCAAAGCCACTTGTCATACCCCATGGCCCTGCTCTGGATGGAGTCCAGCTGGTCGGAATTGGCACATGAGCTTGACTGTTACTCTTAGATACCCCAGCTAGCGGATTCGCGACTGGCAACCCAATACCGTTCAAGCGGTAGCCTCAACAGTCGCATCTACCACTGGCGGCTTGTACTCCTTTTCTGGGGCACTCTCGATGGCGGGTCCGTCGGTTTTCTCTTCCTCTGCGGTCTTCTCCTCTTGTGGGGCCGTTGCCTCTTCTGGCTTCTCGGCTTCCGCTTCTCCCTCAATGGTCGTACCGATCTTCTTCTCCAATTTCTCCTCACTCTCCTCTTCCGGTGCAACAGCCTCCCCATCTTCAGCCTTCTCGGCCTGCTCTTGAGCTTCCTTGGGGCTTTCGCCGTTGGTGGCGGGAGCAGCTGTGGAAGCTTCGGGTTTGGTCTCGTCATCTTTGTCGCCTGCCCCCCCGCCGTTCGGGTCGTTGGACAAAGTCTCATTCCACTTTGCAAGCAGGTCCACAGAGCGGGCCTTGAAGCGAAATTCTTCATCTAGTGGGATCGAGGGGAGCTTTAGCATTTGTCTCAGTACCTTGTGGATTTTCGTGGTGCGAATGATGCTTCCTTCGAGGTCTGGATAGGTCTCTAGCTCGCTCAAGAAGTCGGACATAGACTGTGGCACCTTAGTACGATACTTGAAGCATATAGAGTAAAGGCTTTGACGGACCTTCATCTCGTCCTCCTTGGGCATGGTATCACGAGAGAGGAATCCTCGCTGCAGTTTATGCCGATAGTAGAGGACTGTTTTGACTAAGCATCAATCTGTTTGGAGACGTTGGACTTTCTTACCTTTCTTCTCCTTCATTTCCTTGATCTGAGCCGGGGTAGGAGGCTTCTCTTCGGCCTTGGGAGTCACAGTCTCTTCCTCGCTTCCACTCTTCGTAGCTGTAGTTTTGGCTTTGGATTTCGCAGTCTTCTTCTTGCTGGATGATTCAGCCGCTGGTGTTTTGGGCGTGGTCAACTTGAGCTTGGTTGCTGTTTTAGGAGTCTTCGCAGGCTTCATTCTGTTAGTCAACGTCTAATGATGGCTTCCATACACATTTTTACCTTCTCCTCGGCATCATCACTATCATCTGCCTTCTTTCGCTTCTTGGATTTGGGCTTCTCGGCAGCTGGCTCATCGTCAATGTCCATCTCATCAGCATCCTCTGCGACGGCAGCGTCGCCACTCTTTCGAGAAGCCTTCTTGGTCTTCTTAGCCGCCTTTTCTTCCTTTAATTCTTCGTCTATCTCGACTGCTTTTTGATGATCCGCAAGCATGACCTTGAAATGTGCCAAATCGTTGTTCTCTGCGGCTTTGCTATAAGCTGCAAGCAGAGTCTTCGATTTGCCCTTTTCTACTGGGTTTTTGGTTGTCTCAGATTCAACATCCAGCGGAGCCAGCTCGGTGTTGGGAATCCAGGCACTGCGGAGCCATGTCAGTAAATTTCCACACAGAGTATTGCAATAGGAACCAGAACGGCGAGAAAGAAGCGCATTCGGAGCACTCACAACTCGTTTGTATGTCTAAAACACGTTAGAGGTAATCACTCAAAACGCAGGGTACGAACTCACAAAAACATAATAGGAAATGTCCTCTCATGCGCCCGCTTGCCTCCATCGGCGTAATCCGGTCGCTTGAATGTGCCATCCTCCAAAGCTGCAGTCACTGGCCTAGTAGTCAGAAGACTTTGTGGAAGCATATCTTCATCGCAAACAACAGATGGCCACGGTGGGTGGCCTTTCATTCGAGCAATGTAGTATTCGCCTGGCTTAGCATTGAGGTTGGTCAAAGGCCTCGACTTTTTCTTGTTAAGCTTCTTGCTCTTGTGTTCCGGAACCGCGGAGGACTTCTTCCTCGAAGATCCGCCAGTGCTCACTCTCTTGGACGGAGCGGGTGTGCCATTTGTGGGAGGTATGGCTGAAGTAGATTCAGCTCCCTGGGTGTCAACCGTCTCTGCCGTGTCTTGCATTTCAGTATCTTGTGCGTTCGGGGCGGAAGTGGAGGGCTTGTCATGGGTGGCGTGGTTCGTGTCGCCGTTAGTTTGGGTGGCTGGAAAAAGACAATCGTCAGTCTGTTTTCAGAGTAGGATTGCTTAAGACTGGATGTATCGTCCGCACCTTCCTCTTGTTCTGCTCCTTCCTTGTTTCGTTCGGAAGTGCCCTCATCCATGGTTATGTCGGCAGCCTTCGCACCACTGTCTTGCTGCGAAGGCTCAATCTTAGGATCCGAAGTAGTAGGAGCAGACATAGCGACGTTTGCCTCTTCGGCCATAGTGGGCGCAAGTGAATAACTGGAATGGAGATGGTCGGTGAGAATTCTATGCGGGTTCGGGTTAACACGCGTTTCTGAATGCGAAGTGACGCGAAATAGTTAGTGCGAGATGAAGGAAAAATTGGGGGAAGCTGTGAAGATTGATCATTCAAGATGTCTGGTATTAGATTTGAGTGAAGAGTAGAATTGTGGACGAGCAAAGGCTGACGGCGGTGAAACAAGAGATGCGCAATGGTGACAACCACCGGAAATCGTGGTGAAAATTATGCTAGAGTACTACAAGGAGCGGCTTACATAAGATGGTCTCTCTCTCTCTCTCTCGCTTCCCAGCCACCTGTTATGTTGTATTGTTCTTTTGATCTCGGTGAATGAGATGTAGGAAGTGTTTGATTGATGATATCTGGCTTGTAGAATACAATAGCTGATAACAATAAGAAACGAGAAGATGAAAAAAGCTTTGCACCTTGTGTATTGTCGAGCGATGATGTTGGTTGAGTGTGGAAGAAATTGAACCGAACCTTTCCCTTATTTAAACCAGAATTAGCGCCAGTTCTCCCTCGCAAAAGTGCCGCATGTCTCCCACCAGACCCTCCCCTACTTGGATCCCAGGCTTCTGACTCTGCCAGGCTCCGCTGCTGCGAAACTCGCTCTCGTTCACTCCGTGATGCCACGTGCTGCCCTGAGAACACCTTCTCTCATGTCCACATAGCAAGGCCAAGCCAGGGCAGGCATTCAGCGCTCGAAGCATCCCACCGAGGCGAATCCATGCTCGGTCCAAAGTAGGTATGGGTTTCTACCGACTCGCCGAGTACAGAGCAGCAGGTCACCAAGAAACAACTCCCAAATTGCATGGCTAACACTCCCTTTCTTGCTCTAGCTTTCTCTTCACCATGACAGACAGTAGAAACCATTCAGATGAGCCTTTTCTTGACTTTTGATTAATGAGAATAGAACCAGAGGGTTCATAGGAAAGGTATGACAGCCGAAATCAACAAGTGAGCACGCAGAAGAATCAGGAAATGAGAATCAGTTCCGCTGTGTTCTTAGAGGCAAGACATCGCAGGAAAAGGAGAGCAAAGACCCCATACACCGTGCGGAAAAAGCTTGACTAAGCTCCCAAAAATTAAGGACAATCGAAATAACATGCATGACATGACGATTTCAGCCAAACCAATATCTATAATGCAATGATCGTCATCGCCATATCCATCTCCACTGCTTAGACCTTAGTTCGTTCGGCATGACCCCCGAAAAGCCCAGGCGTTGCTGAGCAACAGGATATATCATAATACTAAGGATGTCCCTGCACTTGCTAGGTTTGCATCGGCAAATCTGAACAAGAATGTTGTCCATGAGTCGTATTGAAGCAGCATGACAAAGAAGATTGACCTTCATCTCAGTGATTTAATTCTTCATGATGAAAGATAGGAGATTTTCTTTCTGAATACGCACAGCCAAGGAAGGGACTGATGGCCAAAACCATACTAACAGACCAAGTACTCGACGCAACGCTTCTTTTGGAAAGATGATGGGTGTTCCCGTGGCCGATCTGAAAACTCCTTAAGGCGATGCCATTCCAGGCGGCCAAATTTCACTATATGTAAACATGTATCACAATATAGGTTGAGATGGCCGTGATATTTTGATAGAAACTAGAAAATTTGCCTCGAGACCTTTTCCTTTCTTCGCCTGAAATTGGTTAGCTGTGGGAGAATCAAAGGGCAAAGGGTAAAGAAGTAAATACTACCAACGCCTTAGTTTTGAAGTCAGTCCGCAGCAATGTGCGCAATAATTTCGAAACATCACAGTCATTATGCCCAGGGTTTCCCTCGCTCAGTTAAAAGCTCTACGGCTGTACAAGGCCTCTCGGCACCAGATCTGCCAGCTCCCCGCACTTGTTGCATCTCCTCTTTTCATCAGAGGCCTTGAACGCATTCACTGCCTCCCTGATCTGAGTCCCAAGATCCGTGCAATGAAAGGAATCCTCGTTCACGATCTCGCCACAGTTCTGACAGTACCACCTCAGACGATCCCTGCTCTCTGCAGGTCTAGGCTGCTCTAGCACGATACCGACTGTATCCGCAAATCGCACTGGGTTGTGTGGGGTATTGGGGGGAAGCAAGAACATTTCACCCTCGCGGATTGGGATATCTCGGAAGTTGCCATCGTCTACAACTTTCAGAAGCATCGAGCCACGATACTGGTAGAACCATTCGGCTGTCTCATTAATATGGTAATCCGATCGAGCATTTGGTCCACCGACAATCTAGACATCCATGAGCACCCCCTAGCTTGAGATCAAGCCTCGATAGTAGTACTGACCATTACAGTCACGTCCTCTTTATAAACACAATAATTATTGATTGGTGGCTTGAGTAGATGGGAGTTCTCCTCCAACCTGATGGTTCGTTAGCATTACAGTTGAAGTATGAGGCTGCTTCCAACCATTTTGGCACATTCAGTGGACTTGATAGCATATTGGCGCAATCTCATGGAATGAGGAGTAAAGGGGACAAACATCGCTTTTACATCTCATGATGAGTCCTTTTGATGCTCCATGATGCTGTGCGATGACGTGACAGAAGATGACAAAGCTGGTAGATTACGGCTAGTGCGCCTGGCCTAAATTCATTACATGTACAATTAAATTCACTTGCATTCAGTCAGGTATAATGTCTAAGTCCCTCGAGAAGACTTTTCTTGCGATTGAATGGCAATGACGCCTCAAGGACCGCTTCGTCTCAGTTCACAAAAGTCCCTTGCTCACCGATTGATCCTCTCCACCCTTACTGGCCGTGCAGTTCGTGTCGAACGGATTCGGCCGTCATCACTCACTCATACAGGCCTCGAACCTCACGAGATCTCCTTTCTTCGCTTACTTGAAGCTGTCACGAATGGATCGCAGTTTGTAATTGGCCTCACGGGAACCGAGCTACTCTACAAACCAGGATTGATTACAGGCAGCGCACCTGGCTCTGGTGCCAGTGGTGGGGTGATAAAGCATGAGCTGCCCGCTGAATGTACCAGAGGCGTTAGCTATTTCTTGATACCGTTGTGTCTCCTGGCGCCCTTCTCGAAGGCACCGTTTAATGTCCTATTCACTGGTCCCGGAGTCATTACTTCTGCCACACCCTCCGGGGATATGTCTGCAGACAGCGTGCGAACAGCAATATTGCCTCTGTACGCACAATTTGGGATATCAAACAAAATCGAGTTAAGGATACTGCGGCGCTCCAATGCGGGTTTTGGGGGAAAAGGAGGGGCTGGCGAGGTCCAGCTTGTGTTTGGGCATCAAGTCCGGCTCCCGAAGACTGTACATATACTGAATCCCGGGCGAGTGAAAAAGATACGAGGTGTTGCTTATTGTACCGGGGTCTCGGCATCAAATAACGCTCGGATGATTGAGGAAGCTAGAGGAGTTTTAAATCCGATGACTGGAGACACATATATTTTCTCGGATGTCTCTTCTGCTCCTTACGTGACGCCAACAGACAAATCCAATTCGAATCAGAAAAGAAGATTGGGAACTGGGTTTGGGCTTTCCCTTGTTGCGGAGTCATCTACCGGTTCGCTTTACTCCGCAGATCTTGCATCGCCGCCAGCAGGAGGAGTAGCACCGGAGGATATAGGGCGCCAGTGTGCTTACCAGCTTCTCGAGTCTATCTCATCTGGCGGAGCTGTATCTTTAGCGGCAGCGCCTACTGTGTTGACCCTTATGGCCATGGGCTCGGAAGATGTTGGGAGATTACAGCTGGGCAAGAATGTGCTCGGTAGTGAAACGATTATCGGACTTGCCAGAGACTTGAAAGCCTTTGGAGCAAGTGGATGGGGAGTCCGAGGTTCTACCACGGGACTGGACAATGACGTGGTGGTCAGCGTCGTCGGCAGGGGTGTAGGCAATGTGGGAAGGAAAATAGCCTGACGCTGTTCGACCACCCGAGAAAATTAATCACAAGCTTTGAGGATGAACAATGATAACCTCTTAAGAACGAGGAGGCCCGTAAATGCTATGGCGCTGCCGTCCAGACACGGCTTTCCGCACTGGCATTGTTAGACCAAGCTGCCAGAACAGGCCTGGGAAGTGGCTACAGGCAACTGACATCAACGGGACTACAAAATAATGATACTCTTTGTTAAGAGATATCAAAGACCCTGGACCTAGAGAGTGCAAGTAAGTGTGCGTCATATAGGTAGGTAGCGAGTCTGCTCACAAACCATTTCATGCGGGTTTATAGACTATCACACGCTTTCTATTTGATGAGTTGGTCATCGTGAAGGACTTTTAACAAAGGCATGCTTGGCGCCTCGGTTCCTACTCTAAAAGATAGTCTGTTGTTGGTCTCGTAAATTCTGAAGTCTGACGTCTTAAATCTCATGAATTCATATACTCGTGAGTAGTCATACCTGGTATGTTTATCAGTATAATGTTCATTTCAGCTTCAGGTCTCGTCTCATGGTCTCTTGCCAAGCTCCAAGTTCTGGCACCATATACGCTTAACAAGACAGATAGATTACCTCTTGAGTTCTGCAGATGACCCATGACACTAGGGAACCAAAATCTGGTATTGATGTGCAGAATCTCCACTTGGCATCATGCCTGGCTTCTTGAAATTGATGCCAAGAATGCTCAAGCTCGTCATCCCCCTGATGAAACAGAGAACATGATGAGAGAAGAGTTGCTGATGGAGAGCGGCTCTGCAAAGGACATAGTACTCGCACTGAGCACCTCTTCATAGTCAATACTGCATTATTTTGCTCATCGGGCAATAGTATCAATGGATAATCCCCAAGAGGTGCTTGGCGGGGATTAGTTTAATGCCATTAAATTGAGCATATATCAGTACAACCCCCCATTTTCTATCTCCTACTACTGGCAATAACTTGGTTTTAATGAGTCAAAACGCTTTTAATCGAATATTCTACAAATATATAATGCCCTCGAAAGCCACCCCATTTCCTCCTTCCTTCCTTCACCATCACCACATTCGTCTATTATCCAGCAAACAGCCCGAGAAACAGACATTAAAACACTCATACTCCTTGCTCATAAGATCTGCTTACTGTCTAGAGATATACATTTGGACTTATTGGTCACCATCATCACACACTTATTGACGAAATGGACTCCTTTACCTCAGCTTGCCTCGCACCTACCATGCCCGCGAAGGGCAGTCTCGACTCCATTGGCAGTGTTCGTGCCATGCACGAACGAGCAAACGCCGAAACCGCAAACAATTCAGACTTTCGAAATTTTCAGAAAGAGAGTAAGGCACTTTCCAAGTTATTCCTTACTGTTCGAGACTGCTTTTCTAGTGTCGCGAGACATGCTGCAGGAGCAACTTACCCCTTTTACTTCCCACATAGCTCTTATTGACTAAAATTCTGACGTACGAGGTAATTCTAATGACTCCGAAACGTGCTAGGTGACCCTCATGCCGACCATATCTTCCAAATGTAAGTCTCCTATCCTTCTAGGGACTGGACCAACGAGGGTTAACTTTCGATCAGGTTTGGACAGGAAGCCTACGACGAGTATATTTGTGATGTTGTAGCACAACGTCAACGCGAAGAGAGCGAAGCTACCAAGAAGCTCGCTCGCCGCACCGCCTGGGTGAGACGATTCCTTGACGTCCATACCAGGGTCGAACACGGACTTGCAAGTCTTGTCACAAACGTCGCGAGCAAGATTTCCCAGCGCCGTATTACCGCCTAGAGGCCTTCTTCCTACCACCTACGTCGAGATCTGTTCCGGCCAGCGCTATCTGTTACTGTTCGTCGCGCATCAAATTTAATCTGCGGCCACCTCGATCAGCACAACCTCCATTATCCACATCCGCATCAGCACCGCTCGCCACAGGACGCCTGATTCGCCGATAGCCGGCTCTCATCGTCTCTAAATTCATTGCCTCGACCTCGTGATGGCTTTCAATTCGTGCCTTAACCGGATGCACCCACCAGTGCCTACCTTCACATTCCGGTTACTTTGCGACAACTTGGCTGCATCCACTGTTCGCCTCCTCCAGCGAGCCACAGGCACCTGCTGTAACATCATCCTAGCTCAGAATTACTATCATCGCAGGCATCAACACGATTCAGATGACATTCACTATAAGCCTGCAGAATTCAGGATCTTGGCAGACTAACAGTCGACGACTTCGACATAAGTATTGCCTCCGACTCTCTCGCAGATGTCTCAACCGTCTGGTCAACCTCTCTAGCACTCCTCACTGGCGTCGGTCAATAAAGTTCATGACCATGGCGACGGAAGCTGGAGACTGCAATAAACTAGATTCCGATAGGAAGCCAGAACCCGTGTCGCTGGCATACCATCTTTACCACGCCATCGACCATCCGTACTACCCTACCATTGCCGACATAATACAACAATGATGATGTCAACATCGACCAGCTATGCCTTTCAGGTCTTTGTAAAAGCCTGACTGTCCTATTGTCAATCTTCTAATTCCCGCAGCACCTTTAAGAGCATCCCCTCTTCCGCTACAGATATCTCGAACGTCAACGAAGATCACACCAAAGCATTCATTCTCAATATTCCACCAGAATCTACGACCAAAGTCTCCTTGTCTCTACACTTATATTACCTTCTGGCCGTTAAGCACTCTTTTCAGGGTAACGAGATTGCACATCATGATGGCATCTATTCGAGATCCTCAGTCAGCCATCATATGCGGGACAAGAAATGATCTTGTCATGATTCTCACCATCTTTGCAGCATTCCGGAAAGCGATAATTTTCGGCGCTTCTACACAGTCGACAGTCACCTCACACGCCACTGAAGCCTCCATCGAGGCACCAACACCAAACACATAGCCAGTTTGTACAGCTCAGATAGTGTTGGGCTTTCTCGCATCTACGCTTAACCACGGCCTAGGCTTCGGCAAATTTTTCCGGCTGGGACAACAATCACAGCTGATGGTGGCAAATGCCCAACATGTTAATAATTTGTGCTATCAAGCCGCAGATTATCTGCCTATATCCTCACCTCTCACAGCTTCTTAAACATGGTCCCTGGAGGAGAAATGGCGTGACGACGCCTTTACGTTTAATCGCCGGCGCTGTCGTCATGTCAGAACAAGCGGCGACAGAAGCAAAGATCCGGGCGGCAGAGTGGGTCGGGCAGGAAATTGAGCAATTGGGAGTGGGGATTGAGCGCTTAATCGGGGTTGGATTTGGGGTTTGGGAGTCTGGACAGCTGGAGGTTTGGAAGTGAAAGGCATTCTTCTTAGCTTGGTTTGTGACGAGTCCTGAGCATTCTCTGAACTGTGTCCTGATAGCTTTCACACTTATATTGATTAATAGAAGATGTTCTTGCAACCAGAGGGTGCTCCGAAACCATGTGCCACTATTGTGTGATAGAATGCATAAGGGGCTTCGGTCATTCCAATCAGGCTGCTTAGATATGGCGTTAGGCCGCGAGGCCGCTTATATACGTAGACCCAAGGTTCTTCAAACTCATGAAACGTGGTTCGTGTGAGGACCTATCGTTATTTGTCTCCTGCAGATGGTTTTTTTCCAGAGATCTTTCTTTCAATTCTGAAGCAGTCTGTCATAGTTATATATGATTTGAGCTTCTCCGTTCCATCATTTTTGGTCATAGATATTTGCTGTTTGCTATGTGCCAATGTTGCATTTGAAGAAAAAACATGGGATGACAGCCAATTAGATAACAAGCCGAAGCGCATCCTAGTTAGCCCTTCAAAACGCGACTTTAAAAATGTAACAATGGCAACGCAAACACCGACTCGCCGCTCACTCGGACGCCCTCGTCCTTCTTTAGCACATACAACTCTCACCACTGCCTCCTCTCCAAATCTAGCTTCCTGCTTTGCCTCTTCACCCCGACCTTCACTCCCATCGTCTCAACTCTCCGGCCAACGCGCCAGCGGCAACCTTGCACTCAATCGCAAAGTTTCCTACAGCCAAGCAGGAGCTCCAGATAGCTCGTCCACGATAGCAGATGGAAGCGGAGGATACACACCCATGCCTGAAGGAGGATCAAGTCCATTCACCATGTATCCTTCCAAGCCCGCCAACAACAGGACTATCAGTGATGACAAACTCGCAAACCAGAATCTGGCGGTGGGAGACATGGTGGATGTGCCGGGGATGATGCATGGGACAATCAAATTCATTGGCGAGGTCAAGGGCAAGAAGGGCCACTTTGCCGGGGTAGAGCTCAGCAAGGAATTTGCTGCCAAGGGGAAAAATGATGGAGATGTGGATGGGTACGCCTCATTTGAATTTGTACGGAGGATTACCAACTAATCGAGATATAGTATACGGTATTTCACTACAACCATACGCGGCGCCGGTATCTTTCTGCCATCCAATAAAGCTTACAAGCGAGTCTCTCCTTCCTCTGCCGATTCCACCCCTCTTACACCACCAACGCCATCCCTTCCCCCTAGTACCCGAAACACGCCTACATCGTCAGCGCCATCAAGGTTCAGTCAATCCGTAGGCCCAGGACGAGCACCTAGCCCTTTGAGGGCCAAGTCAAGGCCTTCATTACCTCGACCAGAATCTCCGTTGCGGAAAGCTCAGAATGCTACCTCTACACCTTCAGGCCGACCCTCTTTAGGAGCGCCGAAGCTTTCAAAAAGCATAATCGGTGGTTCACGATATGCGCCAAGCCCTACACCCACGAGATTTGGGGCCAGTGTGAGGGGAGGCAGAGACGGAGACCCAGGGAAGAGAGTCGTTAATACGGCCAAATCCACGCCCAAGACACCCAGCAATATTCGATCTCATTCAAGGAGCGAATCCCGCTTGGGGCCCGAAGCGATGTTTGACGAAGACTTTGACAACACCCCAATTGGTACTGCAAAGATAGCATATGGAGCCCAGGGAACACAGCACAATTCGCGACCTGCGTCGAACCATGATGATGAAGTCAAGCAACTCAGGCTGATGCTGCAAGAACGAGATAGACAGCTCGAGAAACAGACTTTCGCCTTAGAGGAAATGCAGAACAGCATCGCGGAGTTGCAATCAGTGGAGAGGACTCCGACGCAGACCCCCGCTGGCACATTAAGATCTAGAGGCTCTGGAATTGATGAGCTGGATGCACCGTCTTTGCGTGCTCTCGTGCGAGAAAAAAACGAAAAGATTGCGACTCTTACTAGTGATTTCGATGCTCATCGCGCACAGTTTCGAAACACCATTGACAGCTTAGAGCGTACTAGTGATGAAACCAATCGGATCTACGAGCAGCAGGTCGATGGCCTGAAGCAAGAGATCAGAGAACTGCAAGATCGAGGCGACGACGTAGAAAGCGTCGCCCAGCAGCTTAAACAATTGGAGGAACTGGTCCAAGAGCTTGAAGAAGGTCTTGAAGATGCTCGCCGGGGGGAAGCCGAGGCCAGAGGCGAAGTCGAGTTCCTAAGGGGAGAAGTCGACAGGACCCGATCAGAGCTACGACAGGAGAAGGAAAAGGCTGCCGCAGCTTTAAAAGGAGCGAATACACACGTGGATGGCGGCCTAAGTCCTGGCGGGTTATCACGTGAGGTAGAGCAGAGAGACGACGAAATTAGGGGTCTAAAAGCCATAATTCATTCTCTGAGCCGAGACGCCGCTCCTGAGATGGGCAGTCCGAGGCCTGGGAGTCGCCGACTCTCGAAGCAACTGCACAGTGGCATGAATCAGGCGAATGGTAACGGCGATACCCAGGTAGCAGAGGAGCGCCAAGCGAGAGAAAAGCTCGAACGAGAAGTCAAAGAGCTAGAGGCTCTGGTCGACCGAAAGACCTACCGTGAAGAGGAGTTGGAACATGAGATTGAACGGCTGCGCGAAAATGCCGCCCACGCCAGTGCTAGCAGTAACGGCTACACTGAACGACCGCCTACGGGCAACAACAATGTGCCAGACCTGAGCAAACATCCCTCCGACGACTGGCGAGAGCAGACATCCGACAACAACAACCATCGAGGCGGCCGCCTCGAATCCATGCCCGAGAGCGACAGCCACTCCACCACCATGACGGATAGCAGCACCTTCTACTGCGACATGTGCGAGACTTTTGGTCATGAAATCCTCACTTGCCCCACCATCAACGGCGAGGCCTCGGAGCATCAATCCAACCAGAAGCCCGACCCCCCTTCACAACGACCAGGACGGGACAGGGGCACGGAGGGCCCGAAGGGCCTGGGTGTACCGTCACCGCAGCCGAATCATTACCCTGCACCGTTGAGTCCAGCCAGGAGTCCGGCGATCACTCCAAAGGCGAACCCGATGCCGAATCCGATGGAACAGGGTCCTGTGGCGGGGAAGACGAGCGGTGTGATTGACGCGGAGAGGTGGTGTGCGCTTTGTGAGAGGGACGGGCATGAGAGCGTGGATTGTCCTTTTGAGGACATGTACTAACCCTTGTTGTTCTATCGTTCAATCTTTGTCCTTTTTGGTCCGTTCAACGACGAATTGAAGAGGGGGGCGGATGCGTGATGAGCGTTGCAGGTGATGGGCTTCCTGGAGACGACCATTTTAGCATGCAAGGACGATGTCCTGGCTAGAATTATTTAGTTGCTAATGTATAAATCTAAATGGATGCTTCATATCCTCGTTATCACTCTGCATTGCACACAGTTCTTCCTGTGAGAGCAATGTCCAAGTTCTTCGATTTTGTCTATACAATCCATCGTAACACTTTCTATTCATTTCCCCCTCTCCCCCCGCTTCTAAAGCAAAGGATTACTCCTATACTCGGGCGCCTCCGCATTCGTCGGTTTCTCCGCCTGGTTCTCCC
The DNA here is from genome assembly GCA_033085395.1 of Xanthoparmelia taractica. Lineage (NCBI taxonomy): Eukaryota > Fungi > Ascomycota > Lecanoromycetes > Lecanorales > Parmeliaceae > Xanthoparmelia > Xanthoparmelia taractica. The sequence continues at coordinate 68,415 of JANQBS010000019.1, read as the reverse complement.
CCTCAATGCCCCCCTTCACATCCTCCTCATCCTCCATCTCGGCCAGAAACTTCTCCGCCTCCAACGCCGCCACGCACCCGCTCCCCGCGCTCGTAATCGCCTGCCGGTACCGCTTATCCTGCACATCACCCGCCGCAAACACCCCCGCGATATTCGTATAGCTGGTCCCGGGCTTCGTGACGATGTAGTTTTCTGCGTCCGTGTCGAGGACGCCTTTGAACATTGCCGTCGCCGGGTCGTGTCCGACGGCGTAGAAGAGCCCGTTGGCGTCCACGGTCGATTCCTCGCCCGTGACGACGTTGCGGAGACGCAACCCCGTCATCAGTCCGTGCTCTTTCTGCTCGCCCGTCACCTCGGTGGCGACGGTGTTGTATCGCACCGTCACTTTCGGGTGCGCGAGTAAGCGCTTCGCCATCGTCTTGCTGGCTCTCAGCTTGTCTTTGCGCACGAGCACGGTGACGTGGCTGCCGTATTTGGCCAGGAACATTGCTTCCTCGGCCGCCGAGTCGCCGCCGCCGATGACGACGAGGGGTTTCTGCCGGAATATGGGCACGGCGCCGTCGCAGACGGCGCAGGCCGAGATGCCGTTTTGCCAGTACTTGTCTTCGCCCGGCAGGTTGAGGCGTCGCGCGGAGGCCCCCGTGGCGATTATGACGGCCGAGGCGGTGACGGGCTCGTCTGTATACTCGGGCCAGAGTTTGAAGGGCCGGCTTGACAGGTCGACTTTTTCTATCGTTTCCGAAATGATCTTGGTGCCGAACCGCTCCGATTGCGCACGCATGGCATCCATCAGCTCCGAACCCCCTATGCCGCCCGGGAATCCTGGGTAATTTTCCACGTCCGTCGTCGTGGTCAATTGCCCGCCCGCGGCTATGCCGTTTGCCAGCATCCCTTCGTATAATACAGGTTTCAGCTCCGCGCGTGAGAGGTAGACGGCGGCGGTGTGGGCGGCGGGGCCGGAACCGATTATGATGACTTTGGAGTGCATGGTTCGGGGTTTTGAGGCGGAGCTGGACAGGGGAGCGGTAAGGACTGGGAGGGAGGTAGAGGGTGGGGCGGTTTTGGTTTGGAAGGAGCCAGCTGCTGCGAGGGTGAGGGGGAGGCTGGAGCGGAGGGGGAGGGAGGAGAAGCGGTGGAAGGTTTTGGAAAACAGGATGGTGGTTGTGGGGTGGAGACGGGGAAATGGGAGGAGGACGATGGCTTTATAGCCTTGGATCCAAGCTGAGTATCATAGGTGCATGGCGATGGCCTCAGCCGGGTCGAAAACAGTCAGATGTGGCTCGTTTGGAATTCGCGCATTGCGCCGACGACTCTTTCTTGAAACCATCTGCCGTAAGTACAGTAGTTCAATTTTCTATAGGGCTGAAGATTCCTAAGCACAAGAGCTGATATCTAAAGAACGGACTTTGCATCTACATCTCTTAACCGCAGACGTAAGAAGCTGAGCCAGTCATATATACTTGAGTTGTTTGAAGATTGAAACCTCTCTACAGCTGCTTTAAAGGTAGTTGGTCTTTAAACGGAAGACAGGCAAGTCATTGAAGCACACTAGTTACTGTACTGGACCTTGCTGCCGTCTCATTGGAGCCCGCTGCCGTGTGTGGAAGACGTATGAAGATATCGAATATTTCATCGAGACGAGCCGTTAGACGGCGGCTCATGTGACCAAAATCATTCAGAAACCTTTCATCATTGAGGTCGTACCATCATGCCATCAACTGAATGGCATCGACCATAGGTCTAAATACTTGAGGATTAGCACCATGGCTCCGTAGAATTAGCTTCGAGATGTTTGGCAAGGTTTGTCTCTGGCGCTGGGGTTCTAGAGTACGTCGGCGATTCAGTGCTCTCATAAGCGTCTCCTCCCTTTCCATGATCAAAATTCAAAGCGCTTTGGGTCTAGGGAAAAAGGGAGGGGGAAAAGGGAGAAGATAAGCACTACAGGTGCTTCAGGTGCCTATGCATCATATGAAGAAGCGATTCGCAGAGACGAAGAACATTCGAGCTGCGGTGCGGACAGAATCTTTACATTGGGGCTCGAGTCCTCTGATGCGGACAATGGATCATTCCTGACCATCAACCAAACGTTGAGGATCATAACACTTCTTTATGTGACTCACGTCAACAATCGCCCGCCCTCTCCAACTTCTCCTATTATTCTACCGACCGCCTGGCTCCGAACCCCTGAAATTTAGGCTTGCTGCACCATCTCGTTAACACTATCGATCATTCTCTTCTTCTCCCTCAGCACCCCGGTCGTGACCTTGGCCTTTCTCTCCATCGCTGCCGCTTCAACGTCGTTCTTTCGCTTCATATGTCTTTCCTCTTCGGTCCGTGCCAGCCGTGCCCGATCCTGCTGCTCCATTAACTCCCTTCGTTTCCTCTCCTTCTGAGCATTCTCTTCGGCTCGAACGGCCGCCAACTTGCGTCTTTCCTCCATGGCATCCGCCTGCCTTATTTCTTCCAGAAGCTCTAAGCGACGTCTCTCCTCATTTGTATCCGCCTGTCGTCTCTCCTCAACTAAGGCCATGCGCTTCCTTTCTCGCCTTTGTTCAGCTTCAGCTGCCCGGTTAAGATCCGTTTGAATTCCTTCTTGCCGAGCCCTTTCCTCTGCACGTAAGCGGGCTTGCTGCTCCTGCATCTTGCGCTCCCTCTCAACTCTTTTTTGCTCTTCGACTATGTGAGCTGGAGGGCCGCACACGCCTGGCGGCTGGTTGGCGCCGGCTGTGTCAACCCAGAATCGATTACGACACCCGAGTTCTCGCAGAAGCTTCTCCAAGGCTGGGGCGGGACAAGTATCAAGGTTGCAGCACCGACGTTTGCTGTCGAGGGACGAGGGATTACTGCATTTGAAGTGTCGGACGTACGTGGTGAGGCTGTAGCAGGCCCCGCCCTGTTCGCGAAAGATGTTGAAGTCGGCATTGAGGTTGTCCCGCAGGAATCGAATGGTTTTGAGGAGTGCAGTGGTCATTGCGAAAGGGAGATCATTGTCTAAGGCTAGAAACACGAGGGATTTGTTGTTGCTGAGCTTCGCAAAGTCAGGCTGCGCTTCAGTGAAAAGATTCAAGGTGTCCTTCAACTGCGCTGGATCTTTAAGTGGATTGCTACGGCGGCATAATTCGCCGAGTGGGGTCCTGTAATCGCAAGTATAAATGCCCGGTGAATTGACCGACGCGCCATGGTCAAGGAGCAGCTTCACCAATGAGGCTTTCGTCAGTCTTGCTGCAACATGCAAAGACTCATCGTCAGGTTTCGCTGCGAAGTCGAGTAGATGTTTCATGCTCTCGAAGCTTCCTACTTTAGTGGCACATTGCAATGGGGTCCTACCCGAATTATCCTCGACATTTGGGTTGGCATGCGCCTGCAGAAGTCGCAAGATTATATCTGGTTGGCACGACTCTGCTGCTATGATCAATGGGCTGTTACCAGAGCCGGTTGTTCGAAAGTTAGGATCAGCTATCGCACAGATCTCCGTGAGTGGGATGAAGTTGTTGTGGGGATGGGCTGTACCGACCTCCTCGTTCCAGCAAGATTGCAACTGTGTGCTTTTCAGTCTGCTGGTCTTCTTGTGCTTGACAGAGAAGCCAAAGCAATGCAGAAGTCTCCTCCGCGCCAATCTCAGGGTTGAACTCCCACATAAATCGGGAGTCAGGGGGGCACCCGCTATCGAGAAGATATTGCAACAGTAGCGGCTTCTCAGGATGTCGGTGTAGAGTCTGGTACAAAGGACTTGTCAAAGGGTCGTCTTGTTCAAAATATAATATTTTGCTTGATTCTGACCGTTCCAAGAATAGTTTTGATAGACTGATGAGATTTTTCTCTGGTGCGTGAGACTCAAAGACAGCCATGAATGCGGAGCACAAAGTCCGTCGATTCGGCTTTTGGACTAATAAGGTTTTAACAAGTTCATACAGATCTTTCTTCACTGCCGCACAAAGGCTTTTTCCATCGTCGAAGTTGATATTCAAGGATGCAGGCCGTGCAAAGACCATGTCTACAAAGTGATTGCTAGCAGGATCGGAGGATCTCAGTGCACTGAGGAAGACATGATCAACCGCAGGGCCATTGGCCCTTCCATCAATGAGGATCTTGTCGATGTTGAGCAGCAACTCAGGTTCGCCTCGCCATCTGTCAACGGAAGTTGGCCTCGCCGTGAAAGCCGCTGAGAAAGCCGCGGACGAGGGTTTGCTTCTCGCCAATAGTATGAGAGACTCGATGTCAGCTTGTTCCGTTGCTGTGACAAGGCATCTGCCATCCAGGAAGTTCGGATCCCCACCGCTTTTGATTAGGTGCTCGACAAGGGCATGGTCCTTCTCGCGGACCGCCTGTGTCAGCGCACGATGTATGAATTCTGATTTGACGACTCCAGCACGGGTGAGCAGCCGCACAGACTGGAATCGAACCGGATCTTTTGTGCTAGACTGCACAGCTGGCGGCTGCATTGCAAGTTTGAGAGCTTCGGGCAGGTGTTCAGAATCGGGATTCCTCTGCAGCAGGCAGTCTAGGATGGACGAATGACCTGCCGCGGCAGCAATCTTTATGGCTTCAGCACCTCGGTAGTTGACAGAGGCATCATAATGCAACAACATGTCGATGGTTGGTTGCGCAGATGGTCCCTGTTTCACTGCATCTATAAGTGCATTATGGACTTGTGTCCCTCGCGCACCCTTTTCAAGAAGCATTTGAAGTTTTTGAGGCCTAGTCTCTTGCGTGTGATTCCTGGCAAGAGGAATAAGCGATGACAGAATCGTTGTTGCACCTTTACCCTCCAACAAGAGTTCTAAGACTTCCTTCTTCGTAGGCATTGAGACGGCGTATTTGAGAGCTTGTCCCTCCGAATAGTCGACTTTTGCACCATGGTCGATCATTAGCTTGATAAGTTGGGGGTCGCATTCCTGAGAGCTGCAAATCTCGTAGACCAATTCGCGGCTAATCTGATCACCTTTCGCACCACCAATCAGTAGAAGGGCCATACAAGCACATCTCGTATTCGGATCGTTGTTGTATCTAGTAAGCGGTAACATTTTTGTCAATGCGGCTATCACATTTTCTGGAGATAAGACATTTAAGAACTCGACTGTTCTTTAAGATTACCGCAAGTTCCAATGACTTCCCATCATCATAGCTGCAGCTTGTGCCATAATCTAGAAGTCTTTTGATGATATATACGTTACTGTTCGACCAATTGCTGATCTCTTGCACCAAGGCCTTGTCAAGACCCTCTTGGTCAATGCCAGAACGAAGCAGCAAGTCAAGCTTTGCTGTTCTGTTTCCAGTCGTAGGCTCGAGTACGGTTAGTAGAGCGGCAAAGCGTGACCGAGGGTTTGGATGACCAAGATCGATAACCGATGCAACGATATTTTTGGTAGCACACCCGACCGCGTTGCACAGAGCTTGCCCTTGATGATGATCAACATTGGCTTTTTCCAGGGGTTTTAATACCACATTCTCGTCGAGAGGCTCCTCTCCGATTGCTTCGGTCAAGGCCTGATCGACCGCAGGGCCTTGTGCTCCATGGTCTAGGAGTATCACCATGAATTTCATTCTCAGGCCAGATCCCAGGAGTCTCATAGCGACTGGTACCGCTGAGGTAAGGGACGAAGGCTGCGGTGCACTCCTTACGAGGAGCTCAAGTAATTCTATGGACCCTCTTCTCGCAGCAATCTGAAGAGATTTTCCTCCCAAGCAATTGACGTCTGCGCCAGCCTCGACGACAAGATTGATATAGTCTAGGTCGATTTGCGGGAACTGGGTATCTACAGCCGCCATCAGAGCAGTGTCAAGGAGCGGTGTAGGGATGCCCGCTGTTGACGCCGCATCAATGATGGACTTTGTCATATCGTATCTGAGTCGTGGTGGACCGGGTGGGACCAGAGGTAGGACGTAGCGCATGGACTGGGGCTGTGGCTTTCCCTTTTTCAAGATCAGTTTGACGGTATCTAGATCGCCTGCAGTTGCGGCAATCTGAAGGGCTTGTGCATCATTGTAATCTGCATTAGCTTTGTGATCCAAAAGCAAGACCGTAATAGCCTCAAGCTTTTGTTGCACCGCACTGACAAGGGCATTGGCCAGGGGAGCCCCCTGCACCTTTGGAGATAAGCGTTGACATCATGCTGTATGTCTGGCTTGCGGTGAATGGCTGAGGGATCTCCGCGAATACGTCCGAGGCACTACTACTGGAAATCGTTCCCAAAGATAGCGTAGTGAGCATCCTCACATCCCGTGCCGCCACAGCTTGTTTCATAGCAGCTGCTCCATTGTAGGTCAAAGAAGCACCATGAGCGATCAGCATTTGGGCAATACGGCGGTGACCGGTTCTAACGACTCGGATAAGAACCTCAGCAACTGGATCACCACAAGCACCACCACAGAGTAGTATATCAAGTATAAGGTGTTTCCTTTCGACCGTGATTGAGCTATTGGGTAGAAATGCGTCTTTGAAGGCCAAGGAGACGAATTCGCTTGATGGGTGGCCTTTCATGATTGCCAGTCGAAGTTCAATGCGTTGAAGTTCTACAGCCTTTCGAAGCGCTTCGGCGCTTCTATGGTTGACGTCGGCACCATAGAGCACCAGCAGAGAGACTATCTCGACCTGCCCTTGCTCCACAGCGGTCGGTAGGCATTCGTTCAGTACACTCTTAAGTACTCTCTTACGAGCTCGGAGTAGCAGCTTCAAAACCGTGGGTTTCTGAGTTATAATCGCAGACTGGAAGATAGTTCCACCGCTATAGTTGGGATCGACGTCGTACTGTAACAGCCTTTCTACAATTTCAGGTAGGTTCTGCTTGACAGCCGTCTCGAGAGCCTCCATCTGGTGCGTTGCTGATGCGCCACGAGCAGCCAGGAGTCGTACCATATCGACATTGCCTGTGGATGCAGCCGTCTTGATGTAGTTGAAAAGAATAGACTTCATAGTCTTTCTATTGAGCCTATGTTTGACTACTTCCCTGCGAAAATTCACATCCGCACGCTGATCGATCAAGACCTCGACAACACCAACATGACCCGACTCCAGAGCTTCCTGCAGGCCACGACTTAGCTCTTCTTCATCAAAAGTCCAAGTTTGATCATCTGACGCCTTTTGCTTGGCCTTCTTGGATTTCAGCAGCCCTCCGAAGCCTGCTGCCGGATCTCTGAATTTCGGATGGCCGGTCCGAATCTGAACTGGGATATCATGAGCATGGCTTCGGTCTATAATTGAAGCTGGCGCACCCAAGGGCCAGCCGCTTCTATCGTTGGTCCAATGGCAACTTGCGGCCCCCTTGCCTGGACTAGTGTCGCCAGTCTTTCGGCTCGACCGGCAGTATCAGTCCGTATACTGCTCCTCCATGATATGGCCTCGTATGACTTCGTGACCTCTAAGTGGTTCCTATGGCTCAACCATTCATGGAATGGAGTTGACGTAGTAGGAAGGCACCCTTCCCAATTTTCATTCTCTGCAATCGCATCCACAGCTTATAATCCGGCCTGGCTCAGGGACGCATTATCATGGTCTGGGAGCATTTGGTGGGTAGAAGTACCACGTAGTCTTACCGTCGGGCTTGCATCTGAACGTGAGTGCCTCAGGAATCTGGCTGTTGGAGGGACAGATGTTTCTGACAGAGATTGTGTTCTCAAGGAAGCTGCGGACGGAGCAGCTTGTATCACAGGGTCGGTAGCCATAGAATTGGAGATACCTCCGGCCTGAGCATAGCTAGACCTCCTCGTGATCTTCTTGGTAAGTAGTGGTATAGGTGCGGCAAATTGGACTGCCATCTGGTTCAAACTAAGGTTCTCGAACTTTTGCACAAAGTGCAAAGCAACGTAGACTTCAGATCGTGTCCACCGTCCATCCGGCAAACCTTCCACGTCGATCGTAGTCGTCAATTGCCAAATACGCTCCACATCAGGTTCCGGGAGATGGGACTTGGAGAGTATATTCCTGACTTGGTCGTCCATGTTCAAGCAACGGTCAATACTAGGAGGCTCGCCTCGGGAAAAAGGAGGTATCCACCTTCAAACGCAGTCGTTACATTCACGCCAACAGTGCTATTAATGATCTCGTCATAGACCCGCCGCTCCTCTCGCCCGAAGATGGCGATATAGCCGTCGTTGAGGGTGAACGACAAATCCCCCGACAGAAGATTAACCCTCTCTCTGCCTTCTTCAACATGGAGCTCCATGGTACGCTGCTGCTATACTATGTAAATGCGAATGATTGCTTTCGCCGGGAATGTGGGTCAAGAAGGGTGAAGGACCAGAGTAAGATGAAGAGCGAGCGAGGGACAGTGACAATAGTCGTTACACAGACGATCCCCGCTAAGCCCTACCAATTTGTGCAACGACTATCCATCCCACGTGATATGGTATCGGAATATGATATGGCGTTGGCATAGAAAGATCCCATATCCTCTAACAGATATGGGACCAGGTTCCAAAAGGATATCCCACGGGATGGTATATTCGTGGGATAACCCCATAGGATACCTCTGTTACCCGGAAGAAAGAACTTAGGGTATTACTCTATAGGGTCACGTTCCGGAAATAGGGTTAGGGCTTCCACTAGCGCTGTTCAGGACTTTGCGTTGCCGACCTCCGTACCGTATCTTTGTAGCGGATAATCAAGAGTTGGAACGTAGCCATGTTGCTGGACCTAAGCTATATTGAAGGATCGTTTGAGAGATCCAAATATTGATTAAGAAGGCTAAAGGCCCTACAGTAAACCTTCGTTATAAGGTGTCGGGTTATAATGTGTGAAGATTATTTACGATAGCCGAAATCTAAGTCTCTTCGGGTTAGCCTTTATAGGGCTACTAAGGTGAAAAAGTTCGATGAAAGGTGTATCGGCCTTTAAAGTGTGAAGGGCTTCGGAATTCTTACATCTTATAACGAAGGTTTACTGTAACCGATTGCTTATCAGAGTCAATATTCTAGACAGAATATAGCACTACCTTCTTGCACACTTTAAGAAATAGAAGAAGTTTTGCATTGGCTTTTTTGGGGTGTACAGTCTTTGCTTAGCTACCGGTCCTATAACGCAATCGCAAAAGCTGCTTAGGTCCAAAGACACTTCATATTGCCCTTTTGACAACATACACACTCCAAGTTCTTATCAATGAAGTTAAGAATGGAAAGCCATATCCTCCGAAGACTCTGTCTGCGAGCCGAACCGATGTCGGCGTAAACAAGCAACTGATCGCCAAGTGATCGGCTAACGTCGCTCGCTCCTCTCTTCGCTCGATGAGGCGACACCGACCTCGACATGGTATCTCGAGCGAACCTCCCAAAAGTCCACCGCGGAATTAGGTCTGCTCTGAATCCTATCATACAAGGCTAAACACAGGTCGATGGTGAAGTCAATGGGATACAACGTCCTGTCGTGAAACCAATCCTTGGACAGACATCCCCTGTGCGCAGCCCACTCGGCGAGGAACTTGCGCACGGGTGACTTCTCCGCCGTGTTCTCGTAGATGTAACCGTACTCTTCTATCGGCGCGCGCGGAAAGGCCTGATGCTTGCTGATAAGGACGTCGATGGCGGCATTCTGGAGCGCAGGTATGCATCGCGCTTCGGCGAAGATGTAGATACCGGCTAGCGTGCGCCAGGGGATCTCGAGGCGGTTGCGCGGCTTCTGTTCGATGGCTCCGGTGTAGGCCCAGTATTGAAAGTAGCAGAATACCTCGGCGTCGTCCTCGAGCATCTCAATGGCTTGCTTCTTGGATTCTTGAAAGTTGCTGTTGAGCGCCGCGCGAAAGAAGCCGGAGGTATCACAGAGTAGTTTCTTGTGCATGTTGAATACCTGTTTCTGCGGCCCGATTATGATCTGGACGATAGAATCAAACGCGTCCCTATGCGGAAGTTAGAAAGCGGAATGGCAATTGCCACCGTCGTGAGGGGAACAACACACAGACTAGGCTGATATGTGAGTTTTGAATTGGATGTCATTTTGTCAGCGGATTTAATAGAATACACGTATCAAGATAACATGATCGAGTGTGGCTTCTCGTGTCGAAGTCGCAACTGGCCACGGAAATAGGGTAATAAGTGCTGCCTGAAAGAATTTGAAATGAGGCAACCAAGGGAAGTCACGAAGCGGGCGATATATCGCGTCACGACTTTGGTATAGTGATTTGATTTTCTACCTACTGTGGCTACCCAGCTTTTCTAGGGCCAGTGGGAACCTCTTTCATGAACTTGATCTTTCCTTCTGGACCGTCGTCCGCCCTAGTCCCTTCATTAGTTCCCTTCTTTTCTTCCAACATGCTCTTATCAAAGCTTCTGGGGTCCACCCCTAGGATTCCACCCAGATTGTCTCCCGCCACACTAAACTCCCGATACGCGTACTTCCAGTCGTTCAGCCAGCTGCGGATAGCCTTTCCCACCTTGTCTTTTCCATTCTTGCTGTGATGCCCTGTGCCAGTGATGGCGTAAACTGGGCGACTGGAATTCTGATGTTCAACAAGGGCATGCTCAAGGTATTCCACAGCTTCTTCCGGATGTAAACCGTGCAAGTCCACGTATACTTCTTGTGATGAGGAGCTATCCCTGTTTCGTTGGTCATAGAGAAGTCGTGCCGCCTCGCGATGGGCTTTCCGCATTAGGTCGTTTTCAGATTGGCCGCGGAGACTCAAAGCCTTCGCGGCTCTGGCGTCGTTACGGTTCCAGGCTTGAGCCGCGCTAACAAAAATGTAAATATCAATATCCACACTCTGAAGAGAGTCTTTACCTTTGCAAAAACTTGTTGCGCAGTCCGCCATGCTTGATAGCATCCTGCCGAAACTTGAGGTACTCCTGATTCGCTTTGGCGCCTGTCTCGAGCCATGGCACGTGCTGCGGTGCTGGTATCGCATTGATAGCTAGAGTATTCTCGCGGCTTCCGGTATAGCTCTTCGTCTTCATGAGCCCTTTTCGAAGTAGCCCCGGAGCGGGCGATGGAGACATTCGGACGACATCAGCAAGTGAGCTTGGCGTGTTCTCTTTGTTGCTATGGCCGTGCCCATGACCACCACGTTTACCGTGATGCTTCTTGACTGCCTTAATTCCAGCAGTGCCCAACGAAGGAAATGCTTCATTGTCGTCTACGGCTGGTAAGGCAGGAGAAGGCGTAGGATCACGAGAATGGTGACGGCTGGTTGGGCGCGAATTGGCTGACCCAGAGGGAGACGGGATCCCATTCATTGAAGAAGTTCTAGCCTCGAAGTGACGTCGAGGTGTTGACATGTAAGTACTAGAACCTTGAGAACCCGAGAGATTATAGGAGTTCATGTGACTAGGTGAAGACGATTGCGCCCAGTGATTCATTGTCGTAGGTTGAAGAGCTGGGAAAGTATCATAGTCTTGGACCTGAAAGCTGGGATGAAGCTGCATCGGCGGCGTGCCAATAGTGGCGTCGCCGAGGTTCATGGATTTCATGAGGAGTGCGGGATCGTGGGAGAAGATACAGGAATCCCCTGCAAGGCAATTGCCCATCACCCAGTACCTGTATCATCAGTATAGTGCATCAAAGCCTAGAAGCAAATGCATACTTGCAGATGTGGCTGCTGAGGTCATGACTGAATCGGCAGTCAGCGCGGAGACAGTTCCCATTGGAAAGCCAATATTTGCAGACTATGTTGCTGCGTCCACGCTCGGTCGAATCGATCGTTATGGGCTCACTGGGGATCATGGACTTTCCAATGAGAATTTGGCCTTCGTTCTCCTGAAAAAGGCTTTGCTCTTGCTGGTATCCCCCTTTAGTTCCCATCAAATTCATGAGGGTAGTACTCAGATCGTATCCACTGGCTTCGAGAGCTCCCTCGATCTCCTCGTCCGATTTTCCATCGCCCAGTACTGAACGTAGCATATCGTATGGGGACATTTCATTCTGCTGTGGCTGGATCCATGAAGCAGCCGCAGCGTTCAGTCCACTCTCAGAGGCGCTGCCGGCACCGGAAGAAGATGGCCTACTAGAGGCGTCTTCGTTTACCAGCCAATCAACCGTATCGCTTCCATAATCGCCGTATTCATTTCGCTCCCCGTTTGGCTCACTAAACTCGTAAGAGTTCAGGCTCGGACTGTGAGGTATTGGGCTAGCGAAGGCCAGTCTAGGCGATGGGCGCGGAGAACCAAAGGGGCTTCCGCCATATGACTTCGACCTCATGAAACCTGGGGGTACGGCACCAAAACCGGGTGGAGGGGCAGGACTCGCTCGGCTTAGAGCAGGTGACACAGGGGTCGAGGAGCGGGGTATCTGCCATGGCGCAGGCGAGTTGCGTCGGATTATCGTGTGGCGAACAGGCGGAGATGCAACGGAAGGGGCTCTTGAGTCCCTGAATCGCCAAAGTACAGAAAGTACGGCGTCTTCCAGAGGTTGGCCAGATAGTGACAGCTCTTTCTGAACAAGTCCCTCCAGTCTCTCAGTCTTCTCTTCCTCTTCGAGAGCCTTATCCTCGAGGATGGGCAGGCATACGTCGTAAATAGCGTCGGAGACCATGTTAAGAATGAGCTGATGGATGTGGGAAATTAGCTTTGGTATTAGAATTGGACTATATAGTGTAACAGTGTTGTAAGGCTGGAGGACTAGATGTAAATAGAAGGAACGACTGAAGATATTGCTTGCTCGAGCCGGTCGGCATTCAACCGTCTACAGAAAAGGAACGACAGCGACAGCGACTCAGCTTCGGAAAAGGACCGCCAGTGTGCTTCGTCTTGCACAGGAAGAGTAGTAATTATCGCGAGTAAGCCCAGAGAGGTTGACGTAAATGGTCTAGCACGCATTCGGCGCCACATACTTTAGCGCGCCCTTATGGGTAAAGTGCGGACTCGCCCGATCGGGCTAGTCAGCTCTCGCCGCTCTCTTCACCTAAGTGTACCACGCAGCATCCCTTCGACGGTTCAACTTACTGAGCAATCTTGCAAAGTGGTAAAGGCCCGTCTCTCCTCCCTCGAGCTTGCTTGTAATGAGTATGACGTGGAAGCCTTTGCTCCACTCTAGGGTCACTCCTAGCATATCTCAATCATTTTAGGACTCTCGTGCCTCCACACCATGCCGTTGAATTCGCGCGAACGTCGGCACCTGCCGTGATCGATATGCGTTCCACCTTGGACTAGGATGGACCAAATTAGCACGCGAATAGACGTAGGAAAGAATCTACGACGCGCATCGATACGATTGCTACGAGTTTCAGCTGGTGGAAAGCAAGTCGCCCACGCTAACGTGAAGCCAATAACGAGGGGCTGGGTGTAGCGGTTGAAATGCAAACCGTGGTCCCGTCACGTAGGTTGTCCTTGTGCATAATATATGTGAGCTACCCTCGTTCTGGATACACCTGCCAAGGCATTTCGCGGCGCCGTTGAAGCAACATGTTACGGGCCCGAAGCAGGATGATAAGCCTCCTCAAGGCGCTACATTCTTCTCCGTGGCCGCTGTCCACGGCCCTCGCCCCAGCTCTTGATAAGTGCCAGCCAATTGAGGAAGAAAGAACACCATATTACGATTCTAAGCGGTTTTGTCCGACTTGCCTTGGCGAGATCCTCAACGACAGATATCAGGTCGCTACCAAAGTAGGTTACGGTACCAACTCCACCGTTTGACTTGCGCGAGATCTTCACCATCTGGTGTTTCTCCCTCCCGGATTGCACGTAGCATTTCAGTAAATATCTATTTGGATTGCCGTGGTTCGCGGACCGCTATGTTGCGGTTAAGATTAACGCCGTTGACCGTGTTGGCAAGAAAGCAGCCGAAAACGAACTTCGTAATACGCAGCTTATCTCGCACTTTGTCCGGGAATTACTCGACTCTTTCACGCTAAGAGGCACCTGTAGCGAAAGCATTTGTCTTGTTTTCGAGCCATTACGTGAGCCATTCTGGTTGTTGAATGAGCGATTCGACCATTCCTTCCCAGATACTTGAAATCATGGTTCAAATGCTACTTCACGGCCTTGATTACCTGCATACTGTATGCTAAATTATCCACACTGGTAAGCGTAACGTACATTTGGTCTGGGTACAGGTGAAGGGGTTCATGATCATATCTGGGGTGGTATTGATACGATCAGGTAACGAGGACCAAGGACAGCAATTGGGCAGGTAGCAGCTTCAACACCCTGTATTTCTATAACAGGCCAGCAATATCAGGCGTGTCTGTGTTCTTTTATAAGTCCTTGAGCTGCAGGTATGAAGAGCGGATAGATAGTGCTTAGATATCTCAAAGCTCTACAGCGTCTCCCATAGGGGGGGGACCCATCCAGCAATATTATCTTCTCTAACGTCTTTCGTTCCTATCCGGTTCTGTTGAATCTCCATGCCCGTTATGTACTTACTTACTTTCAATCCCCCCCCCCTTGAAAGGAATTTTAATGTTTGCTCCGCCTCGAGGAAAGAATGTATCCATTTCCCACCTAGTACATCTCTTCATCTGCTTTCCGCTGGCATCGTAAATAACTGACCTAATATTCGATACCCATTGGGTTGCGAACATAAAAAAATGAAAATTTCTCACAGCCTGGTCAATCCTCTAAGGTAAGTACCTAGGATATAACTACTAACCCCAGGCATGTGGAACTCAGCTACGTAGGCTTTCTGGCAAGAAATGTCTTATCACGGATTGAGCATCTGAGGATTCCGGCCGGTGTGGGCTATAAAATAGTAGTTTTGAGTGTTGAAGATGAAGTGGTGACAGAGTTGCGTAAAGGAAAGCTTTGTCAAGGCGGTTCAGCTCACTTCGGTTTGAGCTGTCCAAAATAATACAATAAATGAGTCTAGAGTTCTATGCTGTCGTTGGGCCTACCCCATCCGATCTATTTTAGGAGACGCCCAGGTCGAGGGGTAATACTCCCATCACTGCTTCTTAGTTGTATCCATTTTCTCCTGCTGTTCCTGCCTCTCAATCTCACCAGCATCTCTCTCAGCCTCGGCCGCTTCGTGTTCCTGGCCCTCCCCCTTATCCTGTTCAGCCTTGGCGTTAGCTTTCCTCTGATCTTCTTCGTCAATGTTCTCGTTGTCCTTTGGCGATGATCTGGCCGATTCACCGTTCTCCTCATTTTGCTCGTTTTCTTCTTCAATCAACTCTTGTTGCTCCTTGAGAACCTCAAGTCTCTGCTTGTTCGTCGCTGCACCTTCTGCATTGTGAACTTCAAGCTCGATCTCGTGGAATAGTTCCTCGGGAATGGATGAGAGTACGGCTTGTAGAGCGTCGATTTGGGACGATATCTCCGAATCTTTACCTTGAGTGTACATGAAGGCATTACTCAGGACAAGTAGCGTGGATGGGACGCCATATTTGAGACGCAGGTCGAGCCACATCTGAAGATCATCTCGTAGCCTGCCAGGGCTCATGCCCTGGGTTCGAAGACCCCGAGAAGCACAGGCCATCTGAAGTTCGGGAACCGAAAGGCTATCAACGCCCTCATCGGCGATGGCACGGTCGTCGCGCTTGATCTGGCGCATACGATGTCGGATCGCATACCGTAGCATCATGTCGGTGCCAAAAGCGTTGAGGTTCATATACTTGGCCATGCCAACCAGTTGCGGACGGGACAGGTTATCAAGCGTGAGATCGTCCTTGAAGATCTTGCAGACTTTGATGACATCCGCGTGAGTGGGTGACTCGCCAGTGGCGCGTACTTTCCGGAAGAACTCAGTGAACTCTTCCTTCTGGGCGTTGATCGCGCTGACCGGGAGACCGGTCTCCTTGAGTGTGTGCCTCAGAAAGTTGCTGACCTCCTTACGCGTTGTTCGGAGATGACTTGCTTTCTTGTCCTTTGATGTTTGACCTTCGTAAGTGCTTGGCAAGAGATTTGGGAAGAGCTTGAGCGCAACCGGAAGGAGGAGTTCGGCGAATGGGACTATTACAAAGACGGAGAATGGAACAAGCCGACCCAAATCTTGTACTGTACGCTGCAGCTGCCGATGTTCTCTTCGGCTGAGCTCGTAACCAGCTGCCATTTTCAGGGCGAGCCTCGTACTGATTTTGACTTCGGTAGCAAGCAACTTTGTCCCATCCCAGTAGTGATGCGCTTCCCGCTTTACCTTTCCCCACAGTGACAACTTCGGTTGCTCTTTTTTGGACTCTGCCAGCCTCTTCTCTTCCACTTTAGCTGCTGCTGCCTTGTCCGCAGCGAGCTCGTTTAAACTCCTGTCTTCCATGGCTTTTGTCTTTGGGACCCCAGTAACTTCTCCTTTGGTTTTTGCGGCTGTCGTCTGATCAGTAATTGATGAGGCTACATCTGCGGCAACTTCTGAAGGGGATGATTTCTTTGGTTCTTCGGATGGAAGCGGCTTCTTGGCTTGCTCCGCGTTGAAACCTGGAGGTGGAAACCCGGAACCCACACTACCGCTTGTTGAAGTCTCCGTAGCGTAGCCTCGCCGAGGAAGGAGTATAGCGAGCGCTCGAAGTTGTGGTGGTAGATCTCTGGCATTGCGTCGCAGGAATGCTGAGTGGGCAGGGGAAGGTGTGAATGTGTTTCTCAAAAGCAAGGCGCCTACAGTGTGTGTCAGTTCGAGCCTCTATTTGTATCCATCTTTAGTTGACCATACCTCCGCTACGGAGCGTCTGTCGCGCAGAGGCATTTTGAACAGCTCTTGTTGACGCGCTCATATCCGGGAGGTACCGGAGAGAGGCAGGTAATTCGTGACTCCGCAAGAATATGGTTGTGAATATGCGTTACGTTTTGTATCTGATGGATAGATAGTAAATGAATGACCAGAGTGAAATGTATATCTGCCTGAATTATTTTTCGGACCTTGGGTTAGCCCGCGATGACTAATTGTAAGCTATATTAGAAGGGGTAAGGTATATTACCAGATTTACTACGCACACTTCAATCGCTGTCTCTTCAAAAGTTCTTTTCCAATCCGTCTGATGTACTATGAGATGCCTATAGTGAACCACTTCTTGGTTAATCCCAAAGTAAAGCTGTACAGCTCAAGACCTCAAGTTCAAGCACAAGAGTATCAACAATCGAAGCTCTGGACGACTGAAACAGATGACTTAGTCCTACATAGATTCTCATATGATGGCTTTTCATTCGATACATCCATGCCGCCTTTATTCCCATTGTCTACCTAAAGAGTCGAGCTCTAAGCTCAACATGAAAACGCTGCCTCCTAGGCCTCGCCTTCTTTCATGATTGGAAGAAATCAATTTTGGCCAAAGAATTGCTTCAATCTGTATAGCAAATGTTCCAAAAGCCTCAAACAAGCGCAGGAAGCGCTAATTCTGAACCCCGATGGCCCAACAAGTCTCGCCGAAGTCGCCGACCCCTCTCCCTCCCTACCACATCTATCACATTATCTTACGTCTACATCTCGCTTTGTACATATGTACATACCTTTACAATAATCTCAACATGAGGCTGTAGTATATCTCCCAGGAGCTTCGAGCTTCTCCCGCTGCCAACGAGCAGCTTCTCAGTCCCAGATCCGCCCCCTTCCTAGAAGCTGACCTTCTTCCCGCTCCGCATACCTACACACCGCCTTCGAATGGCCACTAAGGAATTCAAACGCGCCGCTCGCATCATTCTCGTCGGTGCGCCTGGCGTTGGCAAAGGAACACAGGCCGAGCGGCTCATGAACCGTTTCCCTCAATTGTCCGCAGTGAGCTCCGGGGATCTCTTGCGCAATGCTGTCCGTAACAAAACGCCCTTGGGTAAGCCCGTTACCCTTCAGCGGAACATAATGTCTTCCGGCCGGCAATACCGTCTGCTACGTGAGCGACTCTAATGGCATCCCTACCGCAGGCCAAGAAGCCGAATCGCACATGCAGGCCGGTTCCCTGGTCCCCGACGACATGATCCTGCGCCTCATCCTCTCCGAACTGAAATCAAAATCTTGGCTCCCATCCAGCACCTCCCTCACCGATGCCGCCCCTGCCCTTCCCTCCTCCGCCCCTGACGCTTCATTCATCCTCGACGGCTTCCCCCGCACCTCGCCTCAAGCGTCAAAACTCGACTCGCTGATCCCCATCAACCTAGTCGTGTCACTGATCACCCCGGTCAATATCATCTTAGGCAGAATAGCGGATCGATGGGTGCATGCGCCGAGTGGGAGGGTTTACAACACCGGCTTCAATAAACCGAGGGTGGAAGGGAGGGATGATGTGACGGGGGAAGCGCTGACGAAGAGGGACGACGATGGGGAGGAGACCTGGAAGGCTAGGCTGAAGAAGTTCGAGGAGACGAGTGAGCCTTTGCTGGAACATTATGAGAGGCAAGGGGTGTTATGGAGGGTAGAGGGGAATAGTAGCGATGAGATAAGCCCAAAGCTTTTTGGCGAGTTTGAAAAGAGATTTTGTTGATGGAAGTTGGTTGGGCTAGGTAAGGTATGGTACTTTTTATTCCAAAGAACTTCTCGGGCGGCATGTCAAAGGTAGACTTTTCAACATGATACACCCGACCACTTTTCGCGCATCTCTAGATGCGCTCAAGACATGGATATCCCGTTAGCCCAGACCCTCTGCTCATGCTAAAAACAGAACGCAAACCTCCGCAGAGGATGCAATAATATTGAACCAATTCTACAAGTCATCCCTCTCATCATCCGCTGGCATCTGGCCCAACAGCTGTTCCACCATTCCAATCAACTCATCAATATCGGGCCTCTCCGCCGGCTCAACCTTCAAACACCTCCGCACAACATCCTTCACCCCATCACTGATACCCCCCTCCGCCGGTCCCTCTGCCGCCCCATTTATCTTCCCTTTGCCCTTCCCATCTCTCTTGGCGCCCTCGTCCGGAAATCTCCAATCCCCGCCCAAGACGCAAATACTCAGACTTCCTCCCGTCTCTTCACTTCTTGCCTCAAAGGGACTTTTACCCGTCAAGCACGCGTACAAAGTGCACCCTAAGCTCCATATGTCGACCTTGGTATCTATGACGGAGCCCGTTTTGACGTCGAAGAGTTCGGGAGCGCGGTAGGGCATCGTGCTGTGTTCTGCCGCGGTGTCTTGAACAGCGAGGGCGAGGGATCGCGACGTTATTGGTGTTGGAGCCGGGGCGAGGGAACCCAGATCCATTAGTATGGGCGTTTTGCCGTCGTCGGCAATCATGATGTTGCCTAAGGTATGTAGCGCATCAGAAAAAGCCCCATCGCGAAAACGCAGAAGACGCAAAACATACCTGGCTTTATGTCTCTGTGGGCGTAAGGCCGTGGTTCTCCTTCTCCCACCCCTTCCTGCGACCTTGTGACCTCTCCATCCATCAGCGGTTCCTGTTCCACGTCCTCCTGATTTGGCTCGGGCTCTTCCCTCCGCCGCCGCCGTTGCTTGTTCTTTTTCGCGGCGTCTTGATCTGCTTCGGCCGCCTCTTGCCGCACACCCTTTGCCTTTCTCTGCGAGGCTGCTCCTCCCGGCGCGCCTTTTACTCTGTACTGATGCATCGCCTTGAGCGCCCTTGCCACTCCCAGAAATAATATCATCAATCTCCGTTCCGGAAATCTTGTATGATTGACCAGGTTTGCATTTATGGCGTCTTGGAGGTTGCCTCTCCGGTAGTACGGTAAGAGTATGTACACCGTCTTCGCCCCAGGATCCGACTTGTCGTTCGCCGAGACAACGGAATGGTCGACCGACTGTATGATGTTCGGATGGGGTGAGAAGAGCGTATAGGCTTCCACTTCTTTCAGGGCGAGCGAGACGGATTCTTGGCCAAAGGGACACCGTATCTTCTTTAGCGCGTAGAGTTGGGACGTCGACGTATCTTGGACAAGATAGACGTAAGAGAAGCCTCCCTGAAAGACTAGCAATTAGACCCTCTCAACGACTGGGCCGTGGAAGCTGAAGGGTCTGCTTGCTTACTTACCTCCCCTAGCAGATGCTGCATCTTAAAACTTCGGTTATTTATCTTCAGTTGCGGAGACCCAGGGAAACAAAAGAAGCAATTCGTGAGAGAGGAGAGCAGGTCCATGATCACTTGGGACATTGCGCCGAGGTGTGTATGTTGCAGCTGCTGCATAGATGGAAGGGAAGCGCGTCGGCTCTGATTCTACCAGCGAAATGGGGCAATGGCTGATGAAGGACTAAGCCTAGGTTCAAAGATACCTAGACCGCGAGATGACCGAAGAACTTTTATTGCGCATTGAAGACATATGTAAGGTAGAGTCTGCCCGTATTGAAGCCAGCTCTACCTAAGGTCAAGCAAAGTGAATAGCCCTAACCCTAACAGATTTGTGGACATTTTCCTGACTCTTGTAGGGCAACGGCATGCTCAGGTAAGGTATATATCAGTCACACAGCTTGCCTGAATTACAGACATCCTTTTTATCAACCCATACTATATAGATACAGACTTTTCTCGGGTAACAATCAGTCGTGATCCTGACTCACTCAATCCCAAGCTCGTAGAAGCAAATCTGACGCAGAACCTCCTCTTGTCGTCATTCAGAGTTGCAGGCGGTAAGTCGCCACCTCAAAGGCTCTCAACTCAATTGCAATCTCCCCATTTTTGACCTTCATCTCGCCCTCGTCATCTTCAAGAAGATTTGTCCTGCAGGCCTGCTTGACCGCCAAGGAGGTCTTAATTATGCCTCTAGCCTTACCTCCCAGACTCTCGTAGACCCTGAGAATGATACTCTTGCCCTTGCGCTTGGACAGCTCGCCGCGAGAAACGTCCTCATCATCTTCGCCGCGTTTGATCGTATCCAAGATTAGCGCTGGCGAGCCGTGGAGAGCGATGCTAGAAAGCAAAGACGATGCTGTCGAGGCGGACGGGTGAGAGTATATTTTCATTGGCGTATTGAAATTGCGAGCTGTTCGGACTGTGCCGTGGTCGAGTGGACCGGCGTGGGGAAGAATGGCGTAGCGCATATGGTGGCGGCCTAGAGAAGTGTTAGTGAATGTCCAAACCATTGGAGTTGTTTGCGCAATTGTAGTTACCCATGTCAGCATGCGCATCTGGTGCTTTCGGCGCTCGTAAAAGAGAGAGACGCATCATGTTCCCAGACGTTGCAAAGCCGTGCTTACTATCGTTCAGAATGGAAACGCCATAACCATACTCTGAAAGGTCAGCCCATTTATGGCAGCAGACTTCGAATCTGGCCATATCCCAGC
This sequence comes from Xanthoparmelia taractica, assembly GCA_033085395.1. Lineage (NCBI taxonomy): Eukaryota > Fungi > Ascomycota > Lecanoromycetes > Lecanorales > Parmeliaceae > Xanthoparmelia > Xanthoparmelia taractica. The sequence goes on along the minus strand of JANQBS010000019.1, from coordinate 47,413 downwards.
TAGTGTTGTAGTGGGTAGGTCGTCGGATGATTCCGAATTGCGTCTCGTAGGAAGCTTCTGTGTTCACAATGTCCACTGGAAATTCCACCTTGAGAAATTTCATCGTCTCTCGCCATTCCACCTCGCAAGCCATTTCGATATAAGATGGTTGGTCGTCAACGCTTGCTGCGAGACTTATTGTGGTTTTGATCCAGCTTTTCTCGCTGATTTTGGTCTCTGTGAACAGGCTAACCATATGAGGACCGTCCTCAACAATTCGACTTGAGCCCGACAGCAGTTCTTTACGCGTCTCTAAGTGGTACACCTCGACGTCCCAAGCTTGCCAATACAAAGGCTTGTCGTCGAAGATGACGAGCTGATTGGCCTTGCCACCCTTGGCAATGATCTCGCGGTTCACGGATAGGTCGATGAGGGATATGATACTGCCGCCTTCCACTTGTATCTGGTAGCGAGCATTCGCTAGCTGAAATAAGCCTTTCCTAATCTCTTTGATAGAAGCTCTTGACTTGGCATTCTTTGATGACAATGGCTCAACATTGATTAACCCAGGACCACCTTGTATGAGACCATAATCTGGTTCATTCGACTTTACCTTAGAAAGCTTGACAATCTCTGATCGTGACCATGGAAGGGTATTGATCGCAGTCATGCTACCCTTGTCCGAGTCCTGTCTGGAAAAGCCGAGGACAGACAATGCATTCTTTATAAGCTTTTCGCCGGTTTTGAAGCCGTACTCGTACAATTTGTCCGAATCCCTATAGCACATTTCAATCGCGCTGCCCGGCAGGCAATCGTGAAATTGGCACAGCAATGTATTCTCCCAAATATCGTCAATGTCTTCCTTCGGGTATTTATAAGAGCTGTCTTTGATAGTAGCCAGTGTCGCAAGATACTCGATGTCGTGCATCATGATCTCCGTTTTCCTGTTATTCCACTTATTGTTTGCTTGGGTGGTATAACATCCTCTGTGCAGTTCCAAATACAGCTCACCATACCACGTCACAAATTTAGTACCCTCCTCCACCTTTCTCTCTAATCTATCGAAGAAGTCTTCTACGGAGGCGCCCATTTGGACTCGAGGCAAGAGACCTGTGGTGTCACTCAAACCTCGACACCTTCGCAACTTTTCCAGCATTTCGAAGGTAGGACCACCTCCACCGTCGCCTTTGCCAAAGGCAAGAAGTCCAGTAGCATCTTGGTCCATTGACTTGTTCTGGGAGAGACTGCGGCTCACATCTCCAAAGTGAGCGTCAGCAGTATAGGTATTCGCAGGTGCCATATGACACAGTACCTGACTGCCGTCGAGTGAGACCCAATTAAAGGTTGTATGTGGGAAAGTATTGATATTGTTCCAACTTAGCTTCTGGGTGAAGAAACGACTCATACCTGCAAGCCGGCAAATCTGTGGTAGCTGGGTGGAATAACCAAATGTATCTGGCAGCCAGAACGTCCGACTACGCTCACCGAAACGGCTCTCGTAAAATCTTTGACCGTACAGAAATTGTCGTACCAAGGATTCGCCGCTGGGCATGTTCGTGTCATGCTCGACCCAACTCCCACCAATTACCTGGAACTTCCCGTCTTTGATCTTGGATTTGACACGATCGAACAATGCCGGATAAAGTTGCTGTAGCCATTTGTACTGTTGTGCTTGAGAGGCTACGAAGCGATGCTCGGGGTAGCGATCAATCAGATCACACTGATTTGCCCATGAGCGAGCCACCTTTCTCTTTGTCTCCGCCCAGGGCCACAGCCAGCATGTATCAATATGACAATTTCCAATGCCATAAATCAGGTACTCCTTATCATTGTCGTATACCTTGGACGAATTGACATCGCCAAGATACTTTGAGGCAATCTTACGGCACTCAACAATTGATTCCTGGCTTCCACCGCCAGCAACGAAAGTATCGATGACCTTGTTGCAAAGTTGTAGTGCTTCATGCGACTCCCATGAGTTCTCTGGAAATTCTCGCGCACCATCACCCATGATCCAGAAATCGTAAAATAACGCCCTAGCTTCCTGGTTCACGGCCACGATTTCTGCTTTCCATAGCTGAAAATACTTATTGGGGTCTGGCGGTTGGATGGAGTCTCCGCCTGGAGCATTACCAAACATTCCGTTACAGGCCATCTCGATATAGAATGTGTGGAATTTGCCGTTACGGAAAGCCTTTGGAAGGACCCATTCTGTTCGGTCACCCCCAGTCAAACCCTGCAACGGCACCCCATCTGTAGTCCAGATCAGCCCCTCGTTGCCAGCGTCCCAATGAAGCTCGAGCTGCTCCTTTTTCTGTAGATGCGAGGGCACTCTGAGCTCCACTTTGATCCAATGAGTGGACCAGCTGGGACCGAATGATGCTCCAACTTGTGTCTTCTTGAACTCGTGGGATGTTGCTTCTTTAAATGAAGGCCGAGCTAGATCCGGAGGGGAGTAGACCGAGAGTTTGATATATTCTTCACCGGAGGCTTTACCCTCGTACATTTTCCTGTTTCAGTCATTGGTTAGCGATTTACTTCATCTCCAACGGGCATGACCGCAACATACGCCCATAAGTTCTGTGATGCATATTGTCCTCGATCTGTAAAGGTTCCCAGTCGACCCTTGTAGATAGAATGTATCTGCTGTCCTACGGGACCCGTTGAGAGCTTCGGAAAGGTGTCCGCCGTCCTCCTGATTGCTGTTTCGCCACCCATTATGAATGATATTCGTAGAAATGGAATTCTAGCTATTGAAGTGGTGGGAATGGGTCGAGATCAGCTGTAGAAGGAGCTGCTTGATGCAACTAAGGTACTCGTACCTTAAATAATAAGGCTTTTGCGGGGTCGCTCGGGTCGATCTCCACGGAGATTCATGCGGGGTGGGGGCACAACTTCCCCCAATCATCCTTTGCACGAGGGATTGCATTGAAAAAAAAGAATATTTACATGTATATATGATACATCCATTGTTATAAGATTGAAAATTCTGCTGGATCAACAATAGCAGTATCAACCTATATTTCAATTCCGAGTCTTAACGAGCACAATCTTCTTCTTCATTTCCGCTCTCCATCTGCACATTTCCAAGTCAGCATGTTTTCTTTGGAGCATAAAACCCTACATGTCTTGCGGCTCGAAACCAGGCTTCAATGAGGGAGATACTTACTCCTCGTCCTTCATTTTCTGCTCCTTCCCTCTATCCAGTCCAACCGCCATTGCTCCATTCAGATTCTGAAGGACACTCGCGAGCTTCTTTCCCACCGATTCATCCTTCTTCGGCGCTGGACTCTTCGGACCCTTCAACGAATCCCAAGCTTTCCTGCCAGATTTCTCCTCTGCTGTCAACGGTGTGGCTGGGCGGGACGATTTGCTCTTGGAAGTCGCAGAGTCGTGCTTCATCTTCGGCTTTGAAGGTGAGTAGAGCCCTGTGAGTGTACTGTACATCTCATCAATCCCCTTCTGGAGGCTGGCGTGATTTGCTTTCGTTGGCTCGCCGGCTTGACTATGCTGCGACACTTTTAAATCTGCGTGTGTCTTCTCTTTCCTCTCCTGTGAAGCCTTGCGTGAATTAAACGCCCTTTTCGCCCGGGATTTCAGAGAAGGCTTGGATTCCTCAAGTAGGCTCTCAGTCTCGGAATCGGAAGAATCAAATTGACTCGACAGTTTCCTGTCCTCCGAGTTACCACTCAGAACTGGTGGTGCTAGCGTGAGTGACCCATCAGAAACATCGGTAATGCGAGCCAACATTTCGGACGGCAAAAAGCCGGACTCTGACTGAGGCGACTCCGGGACGAGTGCAGGCAACACGGATGTGTATTCTATAGCTATTTCTTCAGCACTTTGTGTCCCTTCGGACGGCGCCCAGCTCCCGTGGCTGGAAGCCTTTCCTGAAGCTGGCAGGCTCAAGCCATACTCGTCATCTGAATATTCATATTTGGGAGCCTTCCATTCTGTAAAGATTGATTTCTCCGAGGGCTGTTTTCGAGCCGTGAAGTCAGAGGCTCCTTGCATTTGAGCGCCTCGCGTCAGTTGTGGCCGTAGTAGTACTTTGTCTGGTATTCTTGAGGTGCTTGACCGAGTTTCGGGGGGTACTAGCAAGTTCTTGGAAGATAGTGCTTCGTCTCGTAAAACAGATCTGGACGTCCTTGGTCTCTCTTCCTGAAGGTTGGTGTATGTGGTGGGAGATAGCCTTGGTGTCATGGGTGTGCCAGGCCTTTCTTCCTTAGAGATGCTGTGAGTACTAGATCCATTCCTTGAGGTTGGAGCGCTGTGAGAACGATAGTAGGAGGATGGTTCCCTTGGAGTCGGAGGCAGCGCCTTGCTACTACTGGCACGATAGTTGTTGAATCTAGGAGTCAACGGTGAAGGCACAGCTATCTCCATACCGTAAAGAGACGAGGAATGCTGGTTCAGCACAAGGTGAGGGGGTTTAACTGAGGAGTTAGCCGGCGACATGGGAGAGACAGGCGAGAGTGGGGAGATGGGTGAGATGGACGGCATGGTGAGATCAAGTTATTTGGCAAAACATGGCATGCACGTGGAGGCATCAGATCTTCTTAAACGGGGTCTAGAGGTGGACGGTCGTTGAGAACAAAGGAAATATTTCAAGGCGAGAACAGCCACGTGCTTATAAATAGTGATTGTATGCGGCGAATATGCCACAAGATGACCGGTGAAGGACAAAGAGCGCTCAAGGCTTTGTACTGATGATGCCGGAATCAGAAGCGATAGTGAAGCAGTGCTCGATGAGAAAGGTCGCTTTCTTCTGCAACATGCCTAGCCTTGAACGCCAGGATCCACAAAGCGAAAATGGTTTGAACCAAAAAATATTCGATGCAGATACAGTTCGATCTCGAGTAGAACATTTGACGATGGTACTTTTACCTATCATTCTTTTCGCCAGGTATTTGCCACTGTTGGACAGATTCGATTTTGTAATATTCCTCGATGTAATGTTATCGCTTTATGTTTCAGACTGTCGGCACATGTAACTCTTCAGACAGCTTCAAGACGCCTCAAGCGGGTCGTGGCAGCGGATTTGGATCTGAAGGTACTCCCGCGGGGTTGTAACAGTGGCATCATTTGGGCATTGCGTCGCGAACAGCAAAGGAGGCTTCCTCAATCCATTGCTTGCATCGGCAGCGCTCCTTGTCACATGCAGCAGGAATATCTCACGGGTCCTTTTCCACTCCGGCAACATCGTAACGGCCAAGATGTCCTTTTAAGCTATCAAGCACCCCCGCTCTACGTAAGCTTCCCCGATAACCCTAGCTGTAATTGATTCGGTCTAGCGTATTAAGTAATTGAACTCCAAAACCAACAATTCCTTTTGCTAAATCTCTCTAATATATAAGGTATAAGACCGCAACGTATCTCACTCATGCCCAAATCCCTCATCTACTACATCTATGGCAAAGCCATCTCTTGTTTTTGTTTCCAATCTGTTCACGATAAACAATTCCAGGCCAGAGCATCATGATATGGTAACTAATTCTATGCTTTCAGTAGCGTCAAACTTAGAGATCTCATTGACCGTCCAATCGCTCAATTTTTCGGTTGGCTCAGAAAAGGTGCGTGGCCAGTATCGAATGTTTCAACGTCCCAATGAACCCCACTCTGTTGGATCATGACCTCTTGTGCGGCAGGAGGGATGGCCGAAAGGAAGATTCGTACAACCTCCTTCCGAATCGAGAGAACATCATTGACCCTGCAAAATGTGTCAAATCACTTGTTCAATAAGCTAAAAAGCCGGGTGTTTGTATTACGCGGGCACTTCGTTGATATAATAACATTTGTCTCATGCCAAACAGCCTTCACGTCGTTGTCGGCCATTACACCTGGTGGAATCTCCATGCAGAAGCAATATCTTGTTCAGTCAGTAACGGCAACAATCCAAGTAAGATGGGGTGCTTACTCGGTGATAGCTAAACACACACCTACAGCGCTTGAGCCCATCCTCCGCTGCCTATACTCTTCAACGGTTGGGAATTTCCCGCTCATTTGAAAGTTTTGTTCGACGCTCGTCATCTCAACAAAGAACAGCAGCTCATTGAAAAAGGCCGCGGTCTGCGCTGCCAGACTGTATAAGTTCGTGATATCCCAAGAAAGGAATGGTAATGGCTGCTTACCCGCTGTACACGACTTTGAGATAGCGTCTCCAATGGGTTGAAAACTTGTAATGATGGGGTTTGAAGGTAGCTCAGAAGTCAGCCCTCGCTCATCACGGATCCGGCATTTCCTAATGTAGGCAATGGTCTCTACACGGAACGTCTGAGCTCCGTCAAAGTCAGAGATTAGGGAGGAAAATTCAGGAGAGTCGGTTTCTGCTCAAAGCATTATGTTAAGCCATAATGCACCCAGTGGCTGAAAGATCATACCGTCATCCCACGCAAATAGCTAGGGGAACGTCAGTCCAGGCTGAATATAGACCATGATAATGAAAGGTGAGCTTGACCCACCCAGATAGACAGATAGGTGGTGATTTTCAGGGTATCGAATGAGGCGTATGGCCACCAAGAGGCACCGAATAGGGCAGCGTCTGCTGCTTTCATCTTGCGAAGCCTTTCACCTTCGGGAAATAGGCTTCATGGTAATAAATTAAATAGACGCCTTTCAAGGTTGGAGGAAAATGCATTACGCACCTTTCGAGTCTCTCAAGCACATCTTTTTGGAGACGTTCGAGTTCCGGATGCACGTACTGTGGCCAATGGCTCAGAAGTGCCTGTAGATCAGGAATATGGAGACTGCACCCTTGGAGCGACCCCAGGAGCTGCTGCCTCGGGGATTCAGTATTCGGTGCCATGATCACTCAAGTATCCATGTAGACTAAATATCTTAGCAGGGAAGATGCGTCTTTTTGTGAGATCGAGGTTAATGGGAAAATGAAACGTCGTAGGAAAGCTAATGAGAGACGTAGCTAGAACTAGGAGCGTGGCACAGAAGTTGTTGATGTAAGACTGCCAAATATATCCCTCAACCCGCTGAAGCAGTGGGCCCCTCGCAACGTAGTATATAACCTACACCTTCACGACTCGGCCTCACACCTTATTGTCCCATACTTGTCAACCACTACCATGGCGACCATAGCTTCAACTGAGTCTGCTACCGCCGCTCAAACACAAGATCTGCCGACTATCGTACTTGTCCAGGGTTCATTCCAGATCCCCGAAGTCTATTCAAAATTAGTACGAGATCTTGTGGCCCAAGGATATCCTACAGTTCATCCTCAGCTTCCAAGTTGCAGCAATACAGACAGCTTAAACTTTCCTAAGCTTTCACTTGTCGACGATGCATTAGCAATCCGTATCGAGTTGATTCGCCAGATCGAATATGAAGGGAAAACTGTTGTGATGGTTCTACACTCCTATGGCGGTCTAGTAGGCAGTGAAGCTATTCCTGAAGAGCTCACCCGGGTCAATCGCCAAGCTCAAGGACTACCAGGAGGGGTCATCCATATCTTTTTTTATTCTGCGTTCCTACTAGACGCGGGCCAGTCGGTACTGAGCGCGTTTGGCGAATCGCCTAACAATGACGTCAAGCCCGACGGCCGCTCCTATATCCTCCATGGCGACAAACTTCTCTATAATGACCTCCCATCATCTGAGGCATCGCTATGGGCCTCGCGGTTGATCGCACAATCATATCGAGTCCAGACTACCAAGCTCACGCGCGCCGCTTGGCGCTACGTCCCATCCACATATCTCATCTGCGAGAACGATCAGGCTGTTCCCCCCCAACATCAGGAGACATTCGCAGCGAGCGCCAAGGCGGAGGTGGAGAAGTGTAGCTCGGGACATTCGCCACAGCTGAGCCAGCCAGAGATGCTTGTTCAAAGGATTCACGAGGCTTCTCAGAAGGCGGTCGCAGCACTAGCCAAGAAGGATGTAAGAAGGCAAGGCGGTCTAGGGCCCCAGGTTCAGCCGCAAATCTTAAGTGGTGTTATGCTATGAGACGGGATGGCCGAAAGAGGCGTTGGCATTGGCATGAAATTGCAGGCGGCCGCTCCTAACCAGATTCTGAAACTTCGTACAATCTTTCAACAAGTTATAGCATATCTGTACCGCAGCTTTAGGATGTTCAACACATCCACGAAATTTGAATTGAAACCTTTCAAACTCGTGCCTTGTTATGGGCGTATGGCTAGCCTTGGCACTTGATTCTCTGTACACACGTACTTCTACATAAGGTACTTTATACTCAGGTAAAAATATGCTGAGCATCAGCCTTGGAACCTCCCCCAACGAGTCGCATATGCTCAGGATATGTCTACCCCTGCCGAACTATGTGGCCAGGGCCCCAGGATGTGGGTACTACTCGTATTCCCTGGGATATGCAACACCCTGGGATATGCAACATTAGGGCTAGGGCTAGTTTCAAATTTCCGCTTTTTCTTATTATTTTTACTAGATATATCTAGATAAAATATTCTAATCAATAGATTAAATTCTTTAGATATCTTGTTCTTACTCTTAATATAGAAAAACTAGATTATATTAAGATAATATAGAAATTTATTAGAATATTCGAATAAAGCCCTAGCCCTGACATCGATCTTAGAGCTAGAATTAGATTAGAATTTTAGAATTTATTAAATAAATCTAATATATCTATCAAATTCTAATTAAATTAATTATCTATATCTATAGAGATCTAGACTTACTATTAAGATAAAAAGATTATTATATACTATAATATCGATTTAAGTAAGAATTTAAGCATTTTAGTAGTGCTAGCCCTAGCCCTAATGTTGCATATCCCAGGGTGTTGCATATCCCAGAGAATACGAGTAGCGGGTGGCGAGGATGGGAACGATGGAAGCAAGCGGGGGTCTAGGAGTGGCGCTAAGCTTGATCATCCTATTTTGGGAGTGGGAGTGAACAACAATGTAGATTGATCGGTGCGGAGAAGAGTATTGCGTCTGAAGACATGAACCTAGTTACCTATTTTTATACATGTAGAAACTGTTGAGATTTGATACTACTTAGCCCTAGAACTATCGCTTCTACTTGATCCGTGAAAAGCCACCGGAATCAAGGCTCTCACTCAATTCCTTCGGGCAGAACTTCAAACGATACGGGTAGTGCGGGCTAAAGTAGCTGACATAAAAGTAGCTGCTTGAGCGTTCTATACAGTTTGGTCCTTGCTATTCTGAGCCCTAACCCTACTCTCGGAAAGTGGCCTTTACAGGACTCATGTGCCAGTCTCCGTAAGAAATATGCATCCTTGAAGGCTGCATTTGAGATTTGAAATCGATTCTGTTATTGAGCCCAATCATGCCTGATCGAGCAGACTGCATACTAAGCCGTCTTTGCACACCTGACTCAGGCAACTTTGCTCTTTCGACTTATTTGCATCCACACTGATTAATGAACACACCCTCCCCTCCCATCAGTCTCATAGAACCAAGTATTTGTTGCACTTCTTTCAACCCCGGTCTCTCCCTTTCTACCCCCTTCCAAGCTTTCAGCTCATCTGCACATCGTTTACGCTAGTGAGCTGGCGGTAAAAGGGCCAATAAGGGTCAGGATAACGTGTTTAGTGATAGACAACAGCTTGGTGGCGTTGCTGCAGGTTCCGCCGTGGGATTCAATGGAATCTAGGTGCTACCTGTGAATTTAAGTGTCTATGGACTACAGTCCGGCCTCCAAACAGGGAAGTGAGCTGAGTGAAAAGAAGGTGAGAGGGCTTGAAAGGAGGAAGTTGCTTGAAGGAAATGCAAAGGAAGGCATGAAGGACAAACGAAGTTGGGGGACGTCGAGGATCCGGCTGAGTCTGCTATTCCCGTTATATGACTGTGGACCTTGTGCTAACCATCAGAGGATGCATGTTCCTACATTCGTCCAACATGATTGACATTGGCGCCCATGCAGGTGCTCACAGAAGGGCTGGGAATTTGGCGTTGCATGGATCCATGCATCAGCGATAGCGGCGTTAAGGCGTATCAATGAGGGTAGGAGTAACCAGTCAGTATGCATTATCAACGACCGGAGGAGATTTGACATCTTTGGGGGCAGCAGCTGTGCGTTCCAAGCAACCTACAAGGCATTGTTCCACACGCCACGTTCTAACGGAAGCTGGCGCCTTTCACTAAATCCCGCAAAAGACGCCGGCGCTCCTCGCAGGTGAGAATGATGCGCAGAACTTGCTTACTCGCTTCATTAATGAACCGTTAAGGATTGGTGGGCGCGGAGTTTGAATTATCTTCCGCGGGATTCGAAACAATTTCGAAGCATTCGGCCTACGTACGCCTTTGTCCGTGCATTTAACGAACTAGTTCGAAAGGTGTATTGCATCCTATGGGCTAGTGCCGTACCTCCACAGATGTTTTTCATACTCAGTCCACCTAAGTATCACTAGTTCTATCTGAATGGTTTCCTAGTTTCTAGGTCCTCTTCAAAATCGTTCTCGGCCTTGAGCTGCTTCCGAATAAAGGATTACAGTACCCCATATTCGGTGTGTCGGATCAATGCTGATAAACGATCACCACAAGTACGGTGCAAAAAGACATGGCCGCAACAAAACCGACCATCCTCCTTATTCCCGCAGCCTGGTCTCATCCCTCGACCTACGACGTATTCATCTCTCACCTCCAACATCTATCCTTTCCCACCGCCTACGCTCCCTATCCTTCCATAAACCCATCTCACCCCGCAATCACAGACGCAGCCCACGACGCCGAAACCGTCCGGCAACAATCTCTCCTCCCCTTGATCCAGAATGAGGGCAAGGACGTGGTCATTGTGATGCATTCCTACGGCGGCGTGCCCGGCAGCTCCGCCGTCAGAGGATTAAGCAAGGTCCAGCGAAGTAAGAAGGGGGAAAATGGAGGGGTTGTGGGCTTGATATACGTTTCGGGGATCGTATTGCCTGGCGGAGCGAGCGTGGCGGACGGCGTAGGAGGCCAGTTACCCGCATGGGTCAAGGAAAATGAGGTTCGTCTCCGTCTCAAATAACCATCCCTTTCTCGACAGTTGTCCAGTTCGCTATTTGTCATATTTATCATCGCCTTGTGATCTCAATTCCCACGCGCTCTTACAGCCTTCTCCCGGCTTTACAATGCCCGAAAATCCTCTCGCCATCCTCTTCGCCGACATCGAACCCACTATCGCCAAGGAGAACGCGTCGCAGTTGGTTCCTCATGCATTACTAGCCTTCAAGTCTCCAGCTCCTGCGCCTGCGTGGTCGGACCCGGGCTTCGAGGGCAGACTGGCCTACCTGGTATGTACTGATGACCTGGCGATACCGCCGTTTGGCCAGGAGGCCATGATGCACAAGACTGGCATGGAGTGGGTTGTCAAAGAGATGGAGGGGAGTCACAATTGTCCATTCTTGAAGAAGACGGAGGAGGCCGCTGGGGCAGTAGATGCGTTTGTGGCTGGGTTCTTGAAGTTGGACTCCTGAAGCGGCTGGTGAAAGGTTTCTGTTGGAATGATGGTGACGGATAGTCTGTGGCTACTGAGAAGTCTCTGTATAATAATCCGATTCAGCACATGAAAGCGTGAAATTCGCCATCTATCACTTCACACGACTCTTTCGTCGCGAGCCGCGCAGTCTGGAATCCTTCGGAATTTTGCTTACACCTTGGAATGGAGGGCTGGCAACCCTTTTCATTACTGGCCTCCGTACTTCTACGTGGGCCGTGTAACCGTGTAGACCACTTATACATTGGTGCGCCCAAGTTTCGGAGCTGGAGGTGCCTTGATCTTTAGCAACTTTGTACAGATAGACTCTGCACCTCCTGCTTTGATGTCATTAGTTACATATCCGTGCTTTTTTGTGCTTAGATTCTTCATACCCTACTAACATATTCTACAAGTATGACATCTCCATTGGAAAAGGCCTATCTCTCAGAAAGCCGGCAACCACAACTCTATGCCGCCTACAGCTCCACTTATGCGCTTGCTGTAATAGCAATGGGCCTTCGGCTTTCTGCACGGAAATACTTTTCAAAAGCCGGAGTATGGCTCGACGATTATGCCATTTGCGCTTCTTTGGTTCTTGCTAGTGCGAGTTTTGTTGACATGACAACATGTAAGAAGATCATTACGATTGCCGAGTAATGACACTGACCGCGTGGCCGGCTAGGGGTCTATCGTGGAGTCGGCAGGCACGTCGAATTATATGGACCCGAGGGCGTCAAGCACTTCTACCTCAGCCTTTTTGTGCTCGAGATATTCTATACCTTGACGCTCTGCTTCACCAAGTACTCGATCTTGTTATTCTTCCTGAGGATCTTTACCAAAAAAAAAAAATATACGGATTCCAGCATTGCTTTTGGCCTCCATTGTGACGGGCTGGGCTATCGCAGTGGTATGCTCCAAGCTGGGCCCGCTCCGGTAAGATTCGCTAAGCGTCGCATGACTAGGTCTTTACAACCATCTTTCAATGCAGTCCCGTCCAAGGTTTTGTGAGTGTACCTTTGCTAGTCTCTTTATCCTCCCCACTACCGGTTTCCCCAAGGAGAGTACTGACTCGACCATGTCCTAGTGGGATAAATCTGTGAACCCAACTTGTGCCGTGAACGTGTACGCTTTCTTCATCGGCAATGCAGTGCCCAATATCATCACAGACTGGGCTCTTCTGTTTCTCCCAATCCCATATATTTGGCGTCTTCGTCAGCCAAGGGCACAAAAGGTTGCTTTGTGCGGTGTTTTCGGACTCGGCGGTTTGTGAGTACCCACCCTCTTGGCACTCTCTTACCGTCCAATGATCTCTCTGGTGAAGGATCGAATGACAACAAGATAATAATAGCCTTCCGATAGTATTTGTATCATCTCAATCATCCGTCTCTACATAATGGCCACTCAGCTCTTTCACACCTCGTCCACGGACGTTACCTGGCTCTTCATTGGTTCTTCAACCTGGACAGCCGTGGAAGTCAACATTGGTATCGTGTCAGGTATTTTCCCCCTTCAGCCCTTCCGGCGCGTCACATCTTGCGTTGCCCGTCTCCCCCCTCGCGTCCCACAAGAGCCCTTCAGCTACCGTTTTCCCTCCTGACAAGCTTTCCCAGCGTGCCTGCCCTCCCTCTGACCCATCTTAGTCGCAATCTTTGGAGATGCTGCATTCACCAGCAACCAGCACAGCAATGGCAGGAACAAAAAATCATCAATTGCGCACTCAAGCAGCAGCAGGCATGGCATAAGGACAAAACCTCATCGCGAGTCGTACATAGAAGTGGGAGGCGACACGTGGAACATTAGCGATGGTAGGGAACGGAGCAGGGATATCTTGGTTAGATATGATTTTTCGGTCGTGGGGGCGAAAATCGGAGATTAAGGCTATTCTGAGTATGCAAATGGGTTAGAGGTTACCGGATCGAAGGGGTGGGGAAATGCAAGCGGTATGGAGTCCGGTCAGTCATACTCATCAGCATATCAAAATACTCTTTTTTACCAGTGCCGTCTCCTTGCACTTCAGTATTCGTCGATGCATCTCCTCGTTCTCGTTGCCTCTTATGATTCTCTGCTAATACCAGATTGCTTAGGCCCGTCAAAGTAGGAGGGTACTCTTTGACCAGCATGGGTTTCTTCATCATCATCAACGATTGTCGGTGCTGCTTTTCACCGACCTTCTATCCCTTAAGATAGGCACCGATGGTTGTTTTAGCGTAGAAGGCCTCGTGCCCTGTACTAGTCTTCATGACGAATGGTGTTTCATTTCAGCGTCATCTACAGCTCTCTTAGCCGTGTACGAAGAGGTCTTCAATTCCGCGGATTCAGCCTTCTTATAAGATATAGTATCAAAGAGAATATCTATGAAAAATAAATCATGACTATGAAATCGAATATGATTCTCGAACATGATAGTGAATAGTAGAAATTGTCTACATCTATTACCGATCTTTGAAAGGTTGTGCACCTTCCTTGTAAAACTGTGGATCGCTTACTTTGCGACGAGTCTTTGAATTCCCAGAATCGCTTCACAGTACCGGAGAAAATGGTGTGGTATATTGACTCTACCCTGGGAGCTAGAAGATCCCACCGGACACATCTCTTCCCATCCCCTGGTGTGTAGGCATTTCGGGAAGCCTATTGTATAAGATCGAATCGCCGTCTCATGTTTGTTGTTGTCAACCTCTTCAAGCCCAGGCCAACTGCGAGATCACGATAAGGGAACGTGTGAACTCGTACAATATTTGTGTTACTGTCAGCGCAGGCCACCATTGTTGCCAATATAGAAGCATCTCGATGCCGGTGCTGTCAATGCTGGCGGAGCGATGAAAATGAGGTGTTGGGGTTAATGTCAGCCCATCGTCGAAGGATTGGCAAAGCTGACTACCCTCCAGAGCCAAACGAATACTGAAGCGTAGAGGAAGTACGAGAGAGTGCAGGAGATGTTTGCCAAATACGTCTTCGTGCATATGAGGGAAGGAGTCGCACTCAGGACCGCGCATGTTTTGGCCCCCGTAACACTAGCGCTTAGCGAGCATAATTATTAGGTCTTATCTGTATGCTCTCATCTCTTATTGGTGCACAATCGACCTAGGTTTCCTAATTAAAGGGATTTATGGTGGATGTTTCAAGTCACCTCCCCAATCGACCTCCATGCCGATTTCCTGGCCTGGAGGTACGCACCACTATCAATGGCCTTTTTGATACCGTAGAGACCACCGAAAGGCCATGTGTTGATAAGGGAGGAACCAAAAGGCGCATCAACTGACTTTCCTTCGATGTTGACGTCAACTTTCACTTTCTCGTAGACGCTTGGCAGAGAAGTTGCATTGTACTTTTCACGCAATGCATCGTACCACTTCCGATCGTACATCTGCCAGAACTCATCTTCTGTGTAATAAGTTTGCGCATATAACCACTTCATCCCGCCCAGCTCCCGGAGCTTTCGCTCAAGGTCACGATTCGCTTGCACAAAATCATCCGGTCGAGGTGGACCGAATCCCCAGAGGCCAATATTAAGCATAGGCTTGTCCACTTCGTCTATATGAGGATGCATGGTTGGCGGCTGGCTCTGACGTAGAGGGCAAAGCCAGAGAGGATAAATACCGAATACTTTGTCCGTATAATTGACGAACTGCTCAGCCGTCGAAAATGGCAGGGCTAAATCCTGAATTATACACTTTTTAGATTGTCCACTGGCGTGTAAAGCCGTATACATCATACGTGTGTGTAAAAAGTCATCAAGCCACCAGCGGGTGTAGTCGTTAAAAGGCATTTTGAAGTAATCGAAGGCAAGAGCCCCAACCCAGAAACCGCCACGATCGTAGCGAAAAAGATATTCAGCCAGTGGAATCATCTCTGTTGTTGGACTGTCGCTCTTTGCGATTGTGTCTTGTACATGAAGATAGAACCAGGGATCCTTGGCGTCACTGAAGCGTTGAACCCGAGCGTTCTGGTTGGGAGTATCCGTTATCCGGCCAGTAATAACGGCGCCCTGGGTTTTGGAGTATAGAATACCATCCACATAGTCAAGCTTAGGATCCATTATAGCCTCTTCAATCTTCTCGATAGCTTCAGCCACACATAATACAGGATGGTATACTGTCTCGACGTATTTTTTGGCTTCGCGGAGTTGCAATTCGATCAAAGTTGTGACGCCTAGGCTACCCACTGCGCCAGCTGCTCCATCAAAGAGATCGGGATTTTCGTTCTTCGAGCATTTAACGATATCCCCATTGGCAAGTATCATCTCGATACAATTAATTGTTTGATTGAAGAATCCATGCTTAAAAGAACTGCTCTCACCTGATGTCCCAGCATAACCGCCTCCCGCAGTGATGCCCGGGAACTCCATCACCACAGGTGGCACTAATCCATATTTTAATGTCTTCTCCACCAACTTATCCATGGGTACATTCGGCTCGACTAAGACAGTTCGTTTTTCGGTGTTGACGTCGAGGATATGAGAGAGAGGGCTCGTATCGACGATGTTTTTGCGTGTAGCAGGAGTGGACGGCCGCGTGCTGTTCGTAGAGCCATGGAAGATGCGGAATTTCTGCTTCCGGTCATAAAAGTCTCTGACGCTGGTAGAAATGCGGTCAACGGCTCTGTCGTGGCTGTATATAGACGCGTTTGTCGTGGCTGTGGAGAGAGCTCGAGTACTCCGGGGATATTGTGGGAACGAAGTAGGCATGGGATAATGTAAGAAGGGAGAAGGCGTTGCTTGTATAGGGAAAGCAAGCAGGAGTGGTCGCCGATTGGCAAGCCATAGAGGTATGTAAGGCCTCATGGGATTGAGCGTGTGGAAGTTCGTATATATGCATAATACAACATTTGTGTATTATGTAAAGGTCAACTCTTTCTGCGATGGACGCAGATCGGATAATGATTTTCAAGATCCGGTAGTTGCTATTCACGAGGTTGATGCCAAAGCGAAGGTCATTGAGCGCCAAGTATCATATTGCTTTATGCACGCGCTAAATTCAGTGTTTCACAGCCCCTCGGGCTTACGAAGTACTTCTAAACTTCTGATGTTGCCTGTAGGTTGAAAAGCAATATGTATTATTATATCCAGTCTTGGTTTTTGCTGCTCTCCAGGACGCCATGACTGATTATAACTCCACCGCACGAGCACTGGCTCTGCCCGTTTCGCCCCCCCGATCGCCTAATATCTCTCACCAAAGCACTCACGCCCCATGGGCTCGGTCAAGCCAGTCGCTTACGAGGAACAACCAGGCTCATGGCCGACGGCGGTCAAGCTTTATCGACAGCTCACTCAATAGTGTGCAAAAGTTATGGCGTCGATTGTCCAAGTTGGTAGAAGGGATAACCTCTGCCCAGTTGGCCCTCTCCGTCACTGCTGGCCTCGTTACGATTGCGCTCACTATACTGTTCTTTGTCTTCAGTGAAAAGATATTTGCATGGCTCGAGCCAGTAGCAGAAAAATGGAAGAATCTGAGAGGGGGCTGGCTAATCCTTTGGGCCATGACTTTTGCGACTGCGTTTCCCCCCGTAATAGGCTATTCGACCTGCCTGACGCTCGCTGGCTTCGTCTACGGCTTTCCATGGGGGTAAGCTATTGCACAATCCATGCCTAGGCGCGACAACTTCCTATGGCAAGCTCACACGATGACAGCTGGCCAATCGTCGCTTCTGCAACTGTAGTAGGATCTACATGCTCCTTCATAGTCTCTCGTACGCTACTCTCGAATTTCGTCAATCGGCTGGTAGCAAACGATAAAAGATACGAAGCGCTGTCTCTCGTCCTGAAACATGACGGCCTAAAGCTTTTAGTGATGATCAGACTATGCCCTCTCCCTTATAGTATTTCAAATGGAGCTATATCGACTTTTCCTACAGTGCAACCGCTTATGTTTGCCGCCGCAACTGCTGCCGCAACGCCTAAGCTCCTAATAGCAATATTTATTGGATCTCGACTTGCGGTCATTGCAAAGAGCGGAGAGAAGATGGACACGACCACTAAAGCCATCAACTGGGCGAGTATCATCTTTGGTGTCATCCTTGGCGCTCTTACTGGTTGGATTATTTATAAGAGGTCCGTTTTTTGGAGAACCGTCGGAAGTCTTTATCTGACATTCGCAGGACGCTCGCTCGATCGCGGCAAATAGAGGCCGAAGAAAGGTCTAAACTCCAGCATCCAGCGACACCCAATGGAGATGATTTTTCGGATAATCCAGAGGAACAGACTGCTACACTCATTCGAGACGACCAAATAGATTTCCTAGGTCCCGATGGAGGCTCAGAGAGCTACCGAGACGACTTTGATGATGATGATAATGTCTTCAGGTATGGTGATGACGAAGAGGGAGCAATTGGTCTCGACAAACAGCCACCACAACGTTAATTCTCAACTCCCACCTGTATTCACCGGCCCGGCCTGGAAGTATGCTCCAAGGTAGCCGATTGGACGGCTACCGTGTTTGATAAAGGGGCAGAGAATTGCATATCGGCGTTTAGCAGTGCAAAACACGCTCAGATGGGGGGAGCATGCTTGGAAAGCATTTAGATGGCGCATACGAGTAGAAGGCTTTCAGATCGTGTATCATTTCCAGAAGCCAGTTCTCTCAGTAGGAGTAACAGTAGTAAGGTACTCTGAACTGTACCCTAGAATTATACCCAGCCAAGCACCAGAAGTGCACCGGCTTAGTTCCGCAATCCTCCACGGTTCGTCCGCTGAACGTAATGACCCACGCTCGCTATGCCAGCTTTTCCACCTCACTCTTCCACTGGCGCTAAATGAATAAACTCGAAGCAGCATTGGTATCAATCAATTTTCCCTTTCTCGGCAACAGTACCTAAGTCTCCGCCCTATTTTGGCCGCCGTCTTGCGGAGCTAAATTGACTTCGCACGTCCAAAGATCCCCTATGGACAACGACTTTGACAGCGTGTCATGGCGAAACGATCCAGACGGCGATAGTCCAAGACCCACTACGGGAGGGTCCAGTCAACCTGAAGAGACTACATATGGAGCAAAATCTAGTGGGAAAAGAAAAGCAAACCACAGCTCATCACAGGCAGGCGCAGACGCAGACGCTGTAGATCTTGCGGGCATAGGAGATGGGAGACTCGATTGCACAGTGGACACACCTTTGAAGGAGAATGATGGCACGAAAGATGCCTACGTCTCCTATCTGGTTACCACAACTGTACGTTCTGCCATGTCAAACATCCTAGCGCTTAGCGCTCAAGCTACGCATCATGCAACAGCTAACAACGCCATTGTAGACCGATTTCCCCTCCTTTCAGAAACCTACCGTCAAAGTCCGTCGGCGTTTCACCGACTTCGTCTTTCTCTACAAGACGCTCTGCCGAGAATACCCTCAATGCGCCGTTCCTCCTCTCCCAGACAAGCACAAAATGGAATACGTCCGCGGCGACCGTTTTGGCCCTGACTTCACCCACCGAAGAGCTCACTCCCTGCACCGCTTCCTGAAACGAATTGCCATGCACCCGACCCTCCGCCGCGCCGTCCTCCTCATGATCTTTCTCGAATCCAGCGACTGGAACTCAACCATGCGGAGTCATCCCAAACGCAACACCAGCGTCTCCGAATCAGGCTCTTCGGTATTCGACAACTTCGCAGACACTTTTGTTAACGCCTTTTCCAAAGTCCACAAGCCGGATAAACGCTTCATCGAAGTGCGGGAGAAAGCGGACAAACTCGACGAAGACCTCGGACACGTCTCCCGTATAATAGCACGCGTCGCCCGCAGAGAAGCAGATCTCGAATCCGACTACACAGACCTGAGCGTCCAGTTCATGAAACTCGGGGCGCTGGAACCAGGCGTGGAAGGCCCCGTGCATGCATTTGCCCAGGGCGTGGAAGAAACGGCAAAGGGCATAACGGCGCTAAAGGAACACACGGACCGAGACTACCTCGGCAGCCTGCGGGACATGGAAGCCTACACCTCGTCATTGAAGTCCCTGCTCAAATCCCGGGAGCAGAAACAGCTCGACTACGAAGGCCTGACCGAATACCTCACCAAAGCATCCTTTGACCGCGACACCCTGGCCTCATCGGCCCATACATCGCAAGGTCCTACCGGCTTCATACGCTCCAAGATTGAGGACGTGAGAGGCGTAGACCACGAGGCGAGCAGGAGGGACAGGGTGCGGAAACTGGAAATGCAGATTGAGAAGCTGGTGCGCGAGGTGGAGGATGCGAGGAGGACGACGGAGGCGTTTGACGGGGAGGTGGTGAGGGAGGTGGGCGATTTTGAGCGCATCAAGGCGGCCGAGTTTAGGGATTGTTTGGGCGCGTTCGCGGATAAGCATGTAGAGTTTTATTCCGGGGTGGTGGAGACTTGGGAGAGGTATGTCAGCGAGATGGAGGCGGAGGGATGAATGAAGGAAGGAAGGAAGGGGGCGACGGGGTAATGATTGTACATAGGCATTTTGCAATGGAGGTAGTGCACGAGCGTAGCACGATATATGGCAATGCACACTGAAAATATCTAATGATAATCATAGCGATAGTACGGCAAACGGCGAAAGAAACACGCATTGAATGGTGACATCTGCCATTGATGTAAGTATATATGCTACATACTCCACGCCATGCAAGCTCAAACCAACTCCACAAACTCCCAACAACGACAGCCGTCCAAACAGAGAACCCTCACCTCTCATCTCTGCTTCCCTTCCCTCTCAGCCGGTCCCTCATCCCGATACTCCTCGTCGTCCTCCTCGCTCAACAACCCTTCCTCATCGCTCTCCCCCGCAAACGCATCATACAGCTCCCCCGCCCTTCTCGTCTTCTTCTTCTCGCCCACGCCCCCATTCAGCGCCACATCCTCATCATCCAGCACCTCGAATTCGTAATCCTCCCTCTCGCTTCTCCTCCGCTTACGGCGCTGGACGAAAAAGTACGTGCCGAGACCGGCGCAGAAGAGTACGATGATGGCGAAGGCGCCGTAGATCCAGATTTGGGTGCGTTTGCTGACGCCGAAGGTTGGGAAGTAGTGGGGGAGGAAGTGGGATGATTCTTTGTCTTCCTCGGGTGGTTCGGGAGGAAGACTGGTTGCGGTGGCAGACGCAGATGTAGATGCAGATGCAGATGCAACTACAGACGGAGATGATGATGATGAGGTAGTAGTGGTCTGAGGACTTGGGTTTGTGGGTTTTGCGTTGACGGGGCGGTGTTGGTGGTCAGTCGGGTTTGCAGGGAGGTCGGTTTCGATGATGACGGGACTGACGCTCACAAACGAAGGAGAGGCGGTCATGACATCGTGGTCGTCGTCATCGTCCTCCTTGGGCATAGGGAGGAGCTCTTGGGATGAAGGATCGATACACTCGCCCCAAAGAGTCAATCTCCAGTCAGTGAAGGAACCGTTATGCTCGTTGACTTGAGTGTCTTTGACGACAACGCTCCACTTGCCGATCCCAGGTTCCCCCCTAGATTGTGTCAGTTGATATAGAAGGTCTATGGGTACAGGCACAACGCAAGCTTACCAATGGGCTACCGACATAAAAGTCCAGTCAACATAACCTTGTTTTGCGTCGTCCAAGCGGCGTGTTACACTTAGGTGGCTGACAAGATTCGTCGGGCTTCGGAGCTCGACGCTAAGGTCGCCACGACGGGTGTGTTCAATGTTCATAGTGACAGTGACATGTTCGACTCGCTCGAGGTTCGCTTTTTTCATTTGGTCTTGCGTGACTTCAAAAGTGCTCAGTAGTCCCTCCA
Organism: Xanthoparmelia taractica; assembly: GCA_033085395.1. Taxonomy (NCBI): domain Eukaryota; kingdom Fungi; phylum Ascomycota; class Lecanoromycetes; order Lecanorales; family Parmeliaceae; genus Xanthoparmelia; species Xanthoparmelia taractica. Next base: position 26,334 of record JANQBS010000019.1, on the reverse strand, counting down.
CACCTTGAGGAATTGGGTGTTTGACGTGCATCCAGGGTGACTTCAACCATGCTTGTGGCTTTAGGAGATCCATGGTCTTGGCCTTCTCCACCACAGCGTAGGCGTCTAACTTACCATAGCCGTAGGCATGACTAAACTTCCTACCAATGTAGGTTGTATCCCAGTCTTCATCCTCATTGATTGGAACCGAAGTCATAACAAGAATTTGTTGCAAATCCCGCCAAGTGAGCTCTGGTCGAGCTGATAACGCCAAAGCGAATACACCAGCTCCCAGGGGTGCAGCAGCTGAAGTGCCACCATGGTTCGCGTAGCACTGATTGACGCCAACGTCCGTAGTATGTATGGCATCTCCGCTGCCACTGCTATAGGTAACAACCAGCTGGGCAGAGCAGTGTTCCGAGTAATAAGTCTGTTTACCTTTTCTGTCAATACCTCCAACGGTAATCGTGTAAATGCTGTTGGTATATCCATCAAAATTGCAGTTGTCCCCAGATCCACGACCGTTTCCGGCCGCAAATACGTAGATATTTCCCTTTCCTTGTCGTCCGTTCTGAATAGCATTTACTACCGCTTTTCGAATCAGGATACCTGGGGCATCCATAGACCGTCCGTCATCTGGAGGACCCCAAGAGCAAGAGTAGATTTGATTGTCCTGGAAAGCGTAATTCATCGCCGATGCTTCATCTTCGTCTGTGATGATCTTGGAAAGGATTCGGAGACCACCGATCCGGGCACTGTAGGCCACGCCAACACCACAGACTCCATTTTTGACAGCAGCAATCTCCCCAGCGCATCTTGTGCCATGTCTATCATCTTTGAGCCTTGGTTTAGGTTCATCTGTTTGCTCGTTGAAATCGTACGATCCTTTAGCAAAATAGTTGTCCTTCAGATCGTCGCTGTACATATCAATACCATCATCGACCATAACCGCCGTGGCACCTTCACCGGTAATGCCCTGTTTCCAAACACCGGTAACATTTATATCGTGGCCAAGCTGTATGGTATTAAACAAATGCCATTGCTCATCAAATATAGGGTCTTCAATACTGAGTTCTCTCGCCAGGTCTGTCCTCTGGGCCACCGCTTCCGGGTTCGCAACGGGCTCGATGTTAACGGGCACGTTTTCAACGGGCACGTCTGGTTTTGCATCTTCTTGACTTCTAGGGATAGGGGGTGCCCGATATTCTATGGGAGGCAGTACATTCCGCTTCATCATGCGAGCCTTAGTCTTCTGCCTTTGTGACCATAATATCCCTTCCAGGCCTCCCATTCCGAGAAAATCCCTTTTTCGGCGCCGTCGTCGTAAGTCTTCGAGAATATCATCCGCTGCATGCCTCCTATGCCGAGGCGAGGAAAAGGTGTGGTGATCCGGTAGCTCTCCCAGCTTGCCTTCATAGTCTAGGCCAAGCGCAGACGCAACATCTTGAGGCGATGTATCGGATCGAAGATGCAAGGCATAGTAGTCGTGGGTATCGTGGTTGCGAATGCGTGGAGTTGCGCCGGAGGAAATGCATGCCAGTGCGAGCAGCCCTAGGCATTTTGGAAGTAGCATGATCTAAAAGCCGGAGTTTTATAGAAGCGCCATGGAAGGGGATGGAAGTTGCTCTGAATGATCGAGAGGGCTTCGACGTCAGTCAAAGAAGGCCGGATAGGGAATGCTTGGAGAAATATGAAACAGGTCTGACTCGAGAGACAATGCTCTTTGTCAAGCGGCGATGGAATTGAACATTGAGCCAAATTGCAATGAAATGAATGAATGCAGATTCGTGCACTGCACAAGCAGTCTTGACTTCGTTGTAGAGCTTATGCTGATAATGGCAGAGAGAAGGACAGCCAAGAAGACAGAAATCTGTCACCCCCAATTAGGAATCGGGTTGAGCGTCGCCCTATTATCGCGCGCGACCCGGGTAATCGTCGCGGAACGCCTCTCGTATAACTACCATTATTAGAACCTATTATATTACTCTTTTACGCGCAGAGGAGCAGTTCGCTAGGAATATACATGGGTTATATCGACGGCAATATAATCATCTTCTATAACTTTAAGCGCTGGTCTACTGGAACAGCGGCGACGAGAAAGATCCAATATCAATTTGGTTCTTCTAAGGCTTTTCTTAATTGTTCTTCTCGTCCTCCTCAATTATTTCTCACTGCCCTGGTGCTCCTTATGCTCGCCCGTGCTCCCTCACCGCTCTCCTGTGCTCCCCGTTATACCCTTCCAACCATCTGGCCCTATTCCAGCCCTAACCTCCTATATCCGGCTAGCTCAGGGCTCCGTTAGGGCTAGGTAATGTGGCCGGGCAAGGCGGACAGAGGAGGGTACACCCCAACAAGTACCTTAGGAATACAGGATAGTATCACTACGAAGGAAATAATGAATGAAGTTGAATATAAAAATTCAAGCTATTAGCTGAATGAAGGTACGAGCTTCGTAGGGGAGGTTGAAACGACTTGGCAAATTGCCCACGGTGCACGTCTCACGATGGAGCTCGGTTGGCGGGCCGGTGGATTTGATCGGCGAAGCTACCAATGGAAGATTACCTTGACCTTATGAAGCTTGGCCAAGCTCCAAGGTATGATTTCTCCTGATTACTTGACTTGCCTACTTTTTCTACCTTATCTTCTGCTTGCATTTCTTCCCCTTCACTTTGCTCAAACCGGTGGTGGTCAGGTAGCTATACACATGTGCCTGCACCAGTAATTGAACATCCCAACGATCCTTGCGATCATGCCCCTCCTTTTTTCGATATAAGCAAATCCACATTCATTTACTCTAGAGACCAACCTAGAAGAAGTACATGCGCCCCCCCGAACAATGAGCATTTGATTTCCCAATCCTTATCAATTCAATTAAACAGACAGCATCATGGAGACACAGCGCATGCAAATGCAGCGACTATACAATGCAGGCACAGAAATTAATCAGGCCCCTTTGAGGGTCAACCCGAACCTCCCACTACAATCGTCCCTTCCTTCGTCGCAAAGCATGGACCAATCCCCTCAAGGCAACGCTTTGGCAAGATCGACCTCCAAGAGGCGGAGGTCAAGTGGCAGTGGTTCTAGGTCAACACCAATTGAGAACTTTCCTCAGCCTCCTGCGCCCGAAGTGCCAAAAGCCCCCCCTATTTCCTACCGCGCTCCCTACACTACCGACACCTATAGCCCACTCCAAGGCAACGATTCCGCTTCTTTTGCGGAGCGAGCGCGTGCTTTGACCGGAAAGACAGTACCCGCAGAACCACTAGATCTTAGTCCTAATTCATTCCCTCAGCGAGCACGTCCAGAGAGACGAGGAAGCCTCAATCGTCCCATTGGTGGACTCTACTCAGAAATCCAGAAGCACAAGAGAGACTCATACCCGCCCTCCAACGGCCCCATATCACCCCGGCGCTTCTCAAATCCAGCAAGCCCACGACAATCCCGCTCTGCAAGTGGCGACCCTTCCAGTCAGAAAGATAGCCCAGCTACAGTCCAGCACTATGAACAGGTCAATGACAACAATCCTCGCCAAAGAGTCAGCTCAGTAGCAGCTCAGGAGTACCCAGAGACCGTGTCTCCAGCGCGCAAATCGAGTGCCAGACGTGCTTCAACCATGGCAACGCAACCACTGAAAAAAGAGTGGACGCCGGAGCACTCGCCATTGCAAAAACTCGAAGCCGAGCTGACCAGCAAGGAGAAGAAAAGAGCACGCGTGGAGGCTGCGGAACAAAAGCTTCGGGAGTCTCAAGCCCGCGAGAGACTGCACGAATCGACTCAAGGAAATGACTTTGCTGCCAATCGAAGCACATCAAGACGATTTTCCGCAAACTCTGGTGCTACTAGAACACTAAGAGATCCTGAACAGACTAAAGCTATCGTGCCTGACAGGCATAGGGAACAGCCAGGACGGGAATCAAAATCGCAACGACGATCAGGAAGGATATATTCTGACTCCTACCAGCCTTTGCCACTGGGTAGTACCGCTAAGGCGTCCACGAGATCGACCGAAAAGCCTCAATTCGACCAGCAACAAGGACGAGGTGTCAGGTTTCACAGCGAAGAGGATACGGAAGACGCTGGTGCCTATTCTAGCGATATGGACAAGGCACACTCGCACCACCGCAGCAGAAGTTGGGGAACGGATGCGTTAGCGAAATCAGACGAAGCACGTGCTGCGCGGAGAGACAATCATCGTCAAAACCCAGTTACCGCAGGGAAAAATACGTCGTCCAGAGATGTACCTACAGAGCAACAGGACCTATACGCTAACAGGGTGGAGAGACTTGGCGAAGATGCATCAGCCGGGACTTACGGGGGCACATCAGACCCTGTATCACGGCATATTGTGCGGGGCCAATCACAGGCTACGAAGTTCGCAGTACCTTCTCAGACTGCTGCTGGTATCCAGGCCAGACAGACGGTAGGGTTTGATAGTGAGCCGCAGGGGGACTTCGAGCGTCAAGCAAATTCAAGACATCACTTTTCCACGATCTTGCATCGAAGGCATAAACATACTGCGACTGCCTTCGAACAGTCGAACGCTGGACCAAGAAATCTCGACGAATGGAAGCAAGGAGGGACGGCAAGACTCACGGCTGCTGACTTTGTCGCTGGCAAAGAGTCTAATGACAAAGGCAACACGTGGTGGGAAGAGCGCGGGTCTGATAGTCGCCGCAAAGTGGGAAGAGCCAGACAGACGCAATCGCTCCAAAGAGACCATAAGGACAACAACGGTAAGATATCAAATTCCATTCATAGTCAAACAACAAAACCTGCAGAGTTGTTCTCAAGCGAACCCGTGATTCGTACAAGGCAGTATGTGGGTCATGAGCAGTTTCCAAGGATCACAAAGCACGCGGGATCACCTCACGATAGTCATGTGTCCCACTTTCTCCATCGCGGGAAAAAAGAGCAACTATCGCGTCTTTCGTCTGTATACTCTTATTCATGCACCAATCTTGCTGATCATGATCCTGCGCACTTTGAACATATTTGCGAGCCATACTTGAGCAAAGAGCTAACTTTGAGTATGCGGTCCATCCGCATACGGCCAGCCCCAGCACTTGCTACCTTCAACCCACCACTCTACCTGAAATGTGGTCCTCTTTTGCGTTACACGGGCTTAAAGAGAGACAGACTGCAGACGCAGACCAGAAGTGGCCCTTCCAGCAGCGAACGCGAGACATGGAGAGGTAGCGTCATGATCGTCACAGCAGATGCCGACTCCTCATATGATCCTGCCCCAACTTTGCGCCTATTCCCCGAGGCAATGGACCTCCTGCCTCCGCCACCGCAACATGTTAATGCGGAAAATGGTCACGAGTTACCTGTTGAATATATAGATCCTATAGCGGGCTTGCCTAAACTGTCAAGAAGTGGAAAGACTGTATACGTCAAGCCTGTAGACGATCTCGAGCAAGAGGTAGACTTGTCGCGACTCGAAAATGACGATGGGCTTTTTGAGGAATTTCGTACTGCTGCGGTTCCGACAGCTTATGGTACTCCCGACTTCCATCCGGGACGCAGTGCCGGAACATCGCAAACAAATCCTAAGATTGGAGGTCGTGGAGAGAGGGCGGCAAAGAGAGGACAGCATGTCAGAGGTGTGCGACTCCATGCTGAACGAGGTGTTACCTTCTGGCGCTTCAATTTGGAAGTCGAGCTGAGTGTACAGCAAACCCGCGTTGCTTACAGTATTAACGGCTCACCGTCTGTGGGATTCTGGATACCGGGCCGAGGTCAATCAATGAACGTGATGTTCCATAGCTGCAACGGTTTCAGCACGAGCGTCAAGTAAGTCTAGACATCTTGTAGAAAGATTTATGCTCACGAAAGTTCAGCCCAGATAACTTTTCTGGACCTGACCCTCTTTGGCGCGATGTGCTCAATTGCCATCAGACACGACCGTTCCATGTCATGATTGGTGGAGGGGACCAAATTTACAACGACGTTGTCATGAACCAAAGCCCACTTTTCCGGCAATGGCTCGAGATCAAAAACCCACATCATAAACATGAAGCCGACTTTTCGCCGTCCATGCACGAGGAGTTGGAGACTTTTTATCTCGAAAGGTACTCGATGTGGTTCTCCCAAGGTCTCTTTGGCATGGCCAACTCCCAGATCCCAATGGTAAACATGTGGGACGATCATGGTATGTTTGCGGCTCGGCAGAATCCTCATCTCGCAGAATTCTCTTCCCCCAATCTCTGGGTCCAATGTGACGGCGTCCGATGCTGCACCGGGTTTATACGATGAACGATGAGTGGCTGACAGGCTTTGCACAGACATCATTGATGGTTTCGGCTCCTATCCACACCATTTTATGAGCACGCCAGTATTTTGCGGTCTCGGAGCTGTAGCTTTCAAATACTATATGCTTTTTCAGCAACAAAGCGTTCCAGCCGAAGTGTCTGCTGATGAACCGAGCTGGCTCTTGGGATCTGAGCGTGGGCCTTATATTAACGAGCTTAGTAGAAGTATTTTCGTCTCCCTTGGGAAGAATGTTGCGCTCCTTGCGCTTGACTGCCGCACAGAACGAACAGTAAGTGACAAATCAGGCAAAATGAGATCATGATTGTGCTAATCGAGCGTAGAGGGAAGAGATCATGAGCGAGGCCACGTACCACATGGTCTTAGATAGATGCAGAAGAGAGATCATTGAAGGGGAGACTAAACACCTTGTCCTGGTGCTCGGCGTACCTATCGCCTACCCGAGATTAGTTTGGCTCGAAAACTTGATCACAAGTCGAGTAATGGACCCGGTCAAGGCCCTTGGCCGAGCTGGCATGCTCGGAGGCTTACTAAACAAATTCGACGGTGGCGTCGAAATCCTGGATGATCTTGACGATCACTGGACAGCGAAGAATCACAAACAAGAGAGGAACTGGTTTGTTCAGGAGCTGCAGGAGTTGGCTGCAGAGAAGTCGGTCAGGGTGACAATCCTTGGGTAAGTATCACAAACAGGGGTGAGAAATCTTCTGGTACTAATGAGCGAGCAGCGGTGACGTCCATCTAGCAGCAGTCGGCCAATTCTACTCAAATCCAAAGCTGAAGATACCAAAAGATCGGGACCATCGGTACATGGCCAACGTCATCTCATCTGCCATCGTCAATACGCCTCCACCAAATAATATGGCCGACATCCTTAACAGGCGTAACAAGACTCACCATCTTGACAGTGACACCGATGAGGACATGATTCCGATGTTTACCCATGATGTGAACAGCAAATTAAGAAACAATAAGAGACTATTGCCACGAAGAAACTGGTGCTCAATTAGAGAATACTATCCAGGCTCCACACCTCCACCAACACCACCCCAGTCGGAGCCTCAGACTCCAAGCGACGAGTCTCCACCCCCTCCGACTCGCTTACAGAGGACCTTATCACTTACAAGGGGGGACGTTAAACCTGGCAACCTCATTCGCAGACTCTCAGGCCGTGGGCCAGCCCCAACTAATGAGTATCCTCCTTCAAACAAATACGACACTGGAGACTCTCCGACCTCTCCTCCAACTGATGACTACTTTCCTCCACAAGCTAAAGTACCTCAAAGGGCTGCCACCATCAGTGGGAATGGCGATCAACGCCATAGCTCTGCCCCTCTTCCCCGGCCTGGTAACTTCCACCGCCGTCCGACCAACATGAGTGAGAAAGCTGCAGCGAAGGGAGGAGACGTGGATGACATGACAGGTCACATCAATCTTGAGCATGGGCTCGATATAGTCCTGAACTGTGAAGTCAACCAGAAAGATCCAGCAGGTATCACCGTTCCGTACCGGCTGCTAATTCCGGCGTTGTGGTATGAAGGAGAAGGAGATTTGAATACCCAGACTTATAAGAAGAAGGGCCTGATGTCTCGGCTGGGTAGTATTAGGAGTACTAGGAGAAACACCCTGGCTGGCGGTCAGGGTCGCGGGAATTGGGGCCGGCAAGACAGCCTAACCCCAAGTGGGAGCGAGAGCGAGCATGAGGATGAGGCCGAGGCTGAAGCGGTCAAACCCCGTCGTTGGAGCTTCGGAGTCTCCCAGCGGAGGCAGTATCGAGATCAGACGCCGCCAGTCGAGCGAGAATTTGGCGATCAGCGGCCCCAACGGCAAAGAGATTTCGAAGATCGTAACCAGCAGATTGGACAGACAAAACAGCAGCCCTTTTCCATGCCGCCAAGACTGCAAAGGCAATATGGAGAGCTGAGCCAGCAACAAGGCCAATTCCCTAACCCTGATGTTGGGGAGGCACGACATGATTCTGTCGATTATCACCAGCATATCGATGCGAGTCCACCAGATCCAAACAGTGGCTACCCAGGCCGCAAGCCGAGCAAGGTCGATCGCATGCTGGGCGTTGGTTCTCTAGCGCGCGCCAACAGCTCCTCGGGGAATGGTAGGATCAATCAGCCGAGCTCTGCCGATGCTCATGGGGATGTTGAGAGCGACGCCCATCACAGGTATGATGAGAGTGATGGCTACGAGAGCGAGGAATATGAGGAAGAGCCGCCTAAGGGTTCAATGAGGCCCGTTTCCCAGGGGTATAGTGGCATCGAGGCGTATTCGGAGAAGAGAGATACGGGGTGGAGGAGGTTCTTGAACAAGGTCAAGGATATCGAGGAGAGAAGCTCCGGCCGAAGGCCTCCACCTGGTTCTGTAATGGGTCGTCGCTAGGTTTGAGGGGAAAAAAAGGGTAGAGGGGTCAAGGTTATAGATAACACGTTATGATTTTTGGTTGCAAGCGTCAAGTTGAAGTCCGTCCTTGACCTATTAATGATTAGGCAGCGATTCAGCGACAGCGGTGTGGAATTAATGATAATTTTTAAAATGGCTCAATTATGTTCATGCAAGTGATCCCATCTACTATGAACTGCTATATGCATGATACGTCTGATGATGGGGGTTGGAACGCCGTCGCTATGCTTCGTACTCTCTGCCAGCAAGCAGGATTTGCTCCCACTGAGTAAGAATTCTTATATCTCACAGCCAAACTCTATCATGGTTTAGCAGACGAGCTGCCCCAAGAAAACCGCAGTCTTGAATACTAATTTCTTCTGGCTTTTGCACCAGTCTCAGCTGTCATGCCGAGAATAGTTCTACGCTCATGATGATGTTATTTCAGGTTTGAGCGTTCAAACACGTTCAAACCTTCCTTGCTGGTGTTAACCTCACGGGAATTTTCAGGGTGTATTATCCTTTCTGGGTAAATCTCGCCCGTTACGAACTCTGCTTCATACTCCCACACCTAGCACAAGTCCACCACTCGCTCTCCATGAAATTCCCACAGCTATGGCAGTTCCAACCGATGGGCTTCTGCGGCAGCTGCGACATGGTGGCGTCGAGGGACATGAGCGACTTTATTGCTTTTTTGGAATTGCTGTCACGGATCGAGGTTGGCAGCGCTTGGGTCGAGGGGATTATTTGGGGTTTCGGTACGGGGAGGGAGGGTAGGGATGGGCGTTCGGTGGTGCAGGCGTCGCAGCAGAGGTAGTTGGCTGGGTTGACGAGGGTGCAGATTTCGCAGGTCCAGGAGTCGGAGGGTGGTGCTTGGGTAGTGGTGGGTGGAGATTGAGTGTGTGTGGTAAGCGTGTTTTGGCCGTAGCTAGGACCTGCGTTGTGAGTGGGAGGGGATATGGGTTTTGTGGATGCTGGGATTGGTGGTGCACGGTTGGATCGGGGTGCAGGTTCTGATTTGATTTTGCTGAACCCTCCCTGGCTGCCAGCAGGGTTCTCTTTGCTGGGCGGGACGTAGGCGTCGCCGTACTTGTCCCTTTCTTCTTCCTGGACGAGATCAATGTAGGCGATCATGATGGCTTCCTCGTTGGCATCATCCTTGTCTGCTTTGGTCCGGAAACTGTTCTTGTTCGTCTCCCTGTCTATTTCCCTCTCACGTTCTGCGTCGACGCCACTAGCACAACCTTTGGTAATTGTAGCTCTCCTCGCGGCGGCGTCTGCAATGACGTTCCGGATATCCACGCCTCGCCTTACAGGAGCACCTCCCAACTTTTGCCCTGAGCCTGCCGTCAGAGTTCGTCTTTTCTCTGCATTGACACGAGCCAGGCGACGGGCTTCATGCATGGGGATTCGGTCCCGACCGCCGAGCTTGTGACCGGTTGAAAGGAAGCCCTCGCCCGTGTAGCCTTTACGAATTAGTTGCTCATGCTCGTCGCGCAGTTGGTTCCAGAGGTTATGGAATGCTTCGTCGTGGGGACCGAAGACTATATGGCAGAGTCTGGGAGATTGTTATTAGTCTTTTCGCTGGCACAGCACCATGAATATTATTACTCGTGTAACATTGTATCGGTGACCTCCTCTAGGGGAAGAAACTGACGCTCGTCGCCAGGATACCTCAGGCGCAGGCATATCTTCTGCCCCTTGTTTATATTCAGGCCTAACAAATTACGCTCTGGGGGGTAAAACTCGGTCAATACCCCGACCTTCCACCCTCGTTGTCTCATTATGGGCTTGACCAGGGAGGCGACTTTGCGGAGGGTTTGGAGAGCCTCCGCCTCGCGGGGACGTGCCCTTTCATGTTGATATTCGGTAACAGCAGGATCGTGTTCGAAGACCATTTTGACAGTAATGGTAAGGAGAGTTATCAGTGGTCAGAAACACGGTGTAGAGGGGAAGACTTGATTTCCTGGCAGAATGTTAGGTGAGGTGGTGAATTGCCTCCCGAAGTCAATAGAACCATGCTTATGAATCCTTTCTGCCATTCACATGGCTCCTCCACATACTCAGGCCCAGCTATACCAGCATCAGATGGAGGTTTCACCCTTGCCTGAGAAGGTACTGATTATAGGAGGGTGAGAAATAGAATAGGGCCAGTACCTACTCTACGATCATGAGGCTATTCGGCTTATCCTCGGGTACCCAACCCAAGTGGGGCTCAGGTCCGCGCATGCTTGACCATCGTGAACAACAACAGCTCGGTATTCATGGACAGCGTGCCTCTTCAGGATCAGATTATGTCTGAGATGTCGAGTATCCTGAATTCGGTCAACGCATTTACCGAGGCTATCGATCGCCATTTCGAATCCGTGGGCCGTTCATTGAAAGATGCATTTCGTCACACCCCTTGGCTTCCAGACTCGATTAAGCCAAAGCCGCCTCCTGTCCCCAAAAGAGTTCCACTTGCAGCTATGCCGCTTGGCTATTTCGAAGCTACTCGAGTCTGGGCTTCCGAACATCGAGCCTGGACAGCAGCGGTGGTTGCATTCGTTGGTACCGGAGCCTTCATTGTATGGCGGCGGAGGAGAAATGACAGAGTCAAGAGACGGGCGGGGCGTGCTAAAAATGGATCCAGGACAGAGATCGTGGTCGTCGCTGGATCCCCGCATTCACCTCTTACTCGTTCGCTGTCTCTAGATCTCGAAAGGCGAGGCTTTATCGTTTACATACCCGTCGGCACTATGGCGGAGGAACAAATAGTACGGTCCGAGTCAAGAGCCGACATTCGGCCACTGAACATGGATATCACATCTGTATGCTACCTGCAAGCCCCAAGGCAGACAGGGACCTCTAACGATGTATTACAGCTTTCCTCTACAGAAGATACCGTCCAGAAATTCACCACACATATACATACTCCTCAGCATCCCCTTTCCAACGCTCCACCTCATAACCTCCATCTGAACTCCCTTGTTTTACTCCCAGCAATTACTCTTCCTGTCAGCCCTATTACTTCGCTTTCCTCACCTGATTGGTCTGACATTATGAACACCAACCTCGTGGCACCGTTCACGATCATCCACGCCTTTTTACCTCTCCTTGTCTCTCAAAAATCTTCCCTCCTCTTTCTCAACCCTTCGATCGTACCAGCCCTGACTCCGCCATCCCACGCTGCCGAGAGTGTCATCGGGGGTGCTTTGAGCCAGTACATTTACACACTACGCCGAGAGGTGCAAGCCCAAGGTGTCAACGTCGTTCAGTTCCGGCTTGGTCACTTCGATTATGGTGCTGCTCTCTCAGACAATCAGCAACTGGTGCCGAGCCAGTACTCGTTAAGAGCCGAGTTTGCAAGGCAAAGGCTTGAGCAAAAAGGGGTCGTGAAGTCCGTGAAGGGCCAATCATTGCGCGAATTGCACAACGGGGTCTTTGATGCTATGGTGAGGGGAAAGGGGAGGAATGGAACGATCTTTGTGGGACGAGGTGCCAGGAGTTATGATCTTGTAGGGAGGTGGGTTCCGGCTGGATTTGTAGGTTGGATGATGGGTGCTGCTAAGACCAATGGCGTTGATACAGCGGAGAAAGAGGGGTCTGTAGAAGGCAGTGTTGAGTGGGAGAAGGTGGATCACGGTGAGGACAGAGAAGTGCACTCCGGGGATCAATAAGCAGTGGTATGTTATGGCATGACTTGGCGCTTGTCTCTTCTCAATCATACGAGCAGGTCGAGTGTAACGGAAACATGGCGTTCAGCATTCAAGTTGTTCGTTTTCGGTTTCTTTCAATAGCAATATGCTCAAGAACAATACATCTCCGAATTAATGGCTCGGGCAAAGGGCTTGTAATGCTCCAACATCTTCCTCAAAACTTCTGCACAAAAGCAGGATATATCAACAGCCCAGACTTATCTCCGTGCTAGCTTTTCTTTGCACTGGCCCGTTAGCCAACTATATCAAGTCCCCTAAGTAGCGTACATTGCTTGCCGCATCCATGGCCGAGAACTAGCACAGAAGAATTCTGCTTTGGACCGTTTCGTGAGAATAAACTCTCTTGGCACCCAGCCCGTTACCATCGATTATAATAACCCCACGGAATGTCCAATCCCAAGCTCGGCGAGGTTCAGCGGCTCCAATCCTCCTCTTCTCCTTGCCGTTATCACATTGTGATTGTTGGGGACTACTTTCGAATACTCTTCGAGCATTGACATGGGCACGACTTCATCTATCGAAACCACCTCCTCGCCTCCTGGAATTATACCGCCCTCCACCGCCCCTGCCTCTACCCCTTCCTCTGTTGCCTTCGTTCCGCTCATACTCCCTCTGCTCCTGTCGATCAGCCTCCTCCCGCAGTCTCTCCTTCTCTGCCTCTATCTCCTCCGCCGTCTTCTCAACCTTCACAGTGGGCTTTGGCAAATCCTCCGGGAATCGCGGGTGCGCGCCTTCCTTGCACTGCCTTCCGTAGGGACAAAAGCCGGCAAGGTAGAATTTGCACAACGTTTTCCGCACATGCTTCTTGCTACACCGCTGCCCTAGGGGGCAAAATCCTTTGTCATAGTGTGGGCAGGGTGGGAGTCTTGTCGCTGGATCCACATGCAGATAGTTACAATCTTCCCCGCTGACACAGTAGCCACTGCGATTGTAGTTTGTGCACTCTGCTCTGGCGCGTATGTTGTATTCGTGTAAATAGTCGCACTGGTCGCCTTTTTTACAGAGACCTTTGAGCCAGTGCTTGCAGACGAGGTTGTTGTTGTGATGATTGCCATGTTTGTCAGGACAAAGGTTGCCTAGAGGGCAGAGACCTTGGCGGTCTGCTTGACAGACTGGTCGGTTGGGATCGAGGCCGAAGCGGTATTCGCGTTTGAGAAAGTCGGAGAAGGCGAACTCATAGGTTGGAGGCTTTCGGAACTCGTTGGGAGTTTGGTGATCTGGGTTCATGGGCGTAATTCCGCGGTGGTCGACTGCAGCGGCCATGGTAGGTAGATTTGGCACAAACGAGCAGATACTAGAGACTTTCAGAGGATATAGTGGAGGCTTGAATGATTAGTAATGTTGGAATTCTAACGGCTTCTCCAAGCCAGCTCGTTACCACATATGGCAAGTCTTTGACTCAGTGAGTTGATGCTGTTGCTACGATGATGATTATTCAGGTCCCCAGCTCGGACCAAACAGTTGATATTGCCAAGGCTCGGGCCGCGCTTGTACCTTAGTATTGATAGTAGGGCTAGTGCCAGCACCACCAAAATGCTGGAAAAGTGCTAGTATATAAAACTGTTTCTTTATTGGTAGCAAGCCTAAGATATCTAAGAACCTATTTAGAACGTTCAGTTTCGATATTCTTGTCAAAATACTTAGGAAACGCTGGTAGTTGGGTCTAGCCCTAGCCCTACTCGTGACATTGCATGACGCACGAGGGCAGGTAGTGCATATCCCAGTTTAATGAGTTGTTCCATAACATTTGGCTATGATAATCTCGCCTATATCTACAGATTTGGTCCTGGTGGTGGATTCCTCTAGACGTGGAACTGACCTTGGGGTGAGGGAGTAGCGTATGATACTGCGATCGGGCATCAGAAGAGGCCTATACCATCATTCCCGGGTGCTCAGAGCCACATGTCAAGGTCTTGACAACAGGTGCCTCGGACAACGATTGCGGCAATCGCAATGGTGGACCAGGGCCGTCAGGCGAATGTGGGTATGATACCATTGAAATGTTCGCAGGAGCTTTCTATAGGTCATCCGAGATCAAGCCGATTCAACTATGAGATATGTACGCGGACCAATACGACTAGTCTCTACACAGAGATGTGTCCTATTGTTCCAGTTAACACAATTCTAGTGACTTTCGGCAAGCAAATTCGGCTTCAAAGAGGCATTGTTAGTTGTACTAACATTTCTTGAGTAGGTTTCTACCTCAATCAATTGTGGACTTCAATCGCTTGTCCCAAGTACTTTGCGGCTCTCCGTCCCTCCAGATACCTTCCCTCGGCCTCCACATGGCTGTGTACCCGATAGGCATTAGCTGCCCAGACAGTTTCTTCCATTCTGCACTAGGGTCTGCGCGGTCCACATTGACGCTGACTTTCTTAACAGATCGGTACCCGCACTTAGCATATAGTCCCTTGCCGGAGTCAGTTGCCTCAATGAAACTCTCGAGCCCCAGACTGTCCATCTTCGCAAGGCCCCATTCCATCAACAATCGTCCGACGCCGCATCTTTGGAGTTCTGGATACACGCACATCAGGCTCAAACCTGGGGACACTGTCATTAACGTCTCAACTAGCTTTTTTGGGGACCCAGATGAGCTTGCCTACGTGCGGGTAAGCCATCCATTTCGTCCTTGGCGTATAGCACTGCCTAACCACTTCACTGGCAAAGCACCTTCCCTCACCTTCAGGCCACCATACAGCCTCAATATGTGGCATGCCATTAGGGAACGGGTTCTCAGTGTATATACGCCATTGGCAGCCACCTCGGATGTGGCCAGAGGCTTTGTCACGTGCGAATATCCAATGACTTGATGGGTCGCTCTTGTGGTCTTCCCAGGTGCGGTCCTTCGATGATTGAACTGCAGCCTCACGATGTGCCGGGTCGTCTCCAAGAATCGGAAAGAATATCTGATGGGATGGGTCGAAGCCGTGCATTGCTGCCCAGATCACGTTAACTATGCTGTCTAGATCCTCTCGTCTGATGACTTCTTCGACCATGTATTGAGACATGATCTTAAGCGTATGAAGAAGTAAGGGAAGCGAGTGCAAAGTGAAAGGAACTTTTAATTTTCTTGGGTCAGGCTGAGGCTGCGTGCCTCCAACGGCAGTACATGCATCACGACGTCATCAGTAAAACCCTTTGAGTGTACTTGTGATACACGAAGAGCCTTCGATAATACCGGTCTCCCAAATACGAAAACTACAAGTCATCTCTGGTTATTGGTGGATGGAGGCACACCATCAATGCGAATTCTTATCGCTCCTTCATGAAATCGTCGACTGCATATGCATTGCATATTTTCTTTTCGCGGACCAATATGAATTATCTCAAATCACCAAGTAATTCTCGTCTCGGAGGAATGACTGGAATAAGGGAAAACCTTGACTGTAAAGCACTCAACTGGTTGTCACTGCTGAGACTCTAACAAGTATCTCCGGAGCTAGACTGCCCCACGTCTCACATCTGATTTTAAATCAGTTGCCTCTCGTCAGAGCCGTCATGCTTCAATTCCTGGAGAACTCAATGGCGACCAGAGGTTACAATGCAGTGAGATCAGAAGTCTGACGAAATCTCCAATATAGGCCTTTCAGTATGGGCATTATTACTTGGTATCAATCATGATTTGAGAATAATGGAACCGAGTCCGTAGAGTCGCGTGGATGACTGAGCTTCAAATGTTTGCTGGCGTAGCATCGTGGAACAGGTTCGGCACTTCCTACCGATTGAGACTTATCCGCGGTGGACTTGATATCCTCGACCTTCGGACATTGGTGAGCTGTGGTCTGATAACCCGTCATCGTATAGTAGTATTCCGTCGGTGTCGTGAACTGAAATCATTTGAACCAAGCTATCAATTGATCTTGATAGTGTTTAACCCTGCCTTAACTATGGCACGCGTATAGAAAATCAACGATCTCGAGCCAACTACGTGGTACACTTTTGTGACGGATGAATGGGGTAGCTGAGGACCTAGCTACCGTGTTCGATTTGGACCAATGCGTGTTTATTATTTGAACCACCAAAATCAAAATCCACATATCCTGATCTATGTGTGTAAGGCACCATTGCGCAATGGAGCAGCTATGAAATAAAGTATATAGCCTATGTAGATATCTAGCTAGCTATATGAGTTCAAATCCCACCCTATGAACCATGATGTTAGTGATGATGATGATGAAAATATGTGCTGGTTGCCCTGGCTAGTAGTGGAAGGATAGCCGAGTTATTACTGATTATTTAGTACTTTAATACTTTAATACTTTAATACTTATTAGACTTCTATTACTAGACTATAGATTTCAAAATATAGCGAAAGTATCTCGCTTTATACGACGATATTACTATTTAAATCTATAATTCTAATAATATTTTCTTGAATTCTATAAATTTAATATAATATTTTAAATTAATTTAATTAAAACTTACTTTTACTTTTTAATAAACTACTATAAACTTTTTAATATTAGTTTATATTCTTAATAATAATATTTTAAAATATTAATCTTATAATAAATTTAATTAATAAAGAAAAAATAATTACTATTATCTTATTTAATAATTATTTATTTTAATATTACTATATTTAATATTATTTAATTAAATATTATTTAATTAAATATTACTTTATCTAATATTATTCTATAAAATATTTATTATAAAATATTTAATTATACGAACGTAGGGCTGGTCATAACTATTACGAGTGTAACAACCACATAGGCCTGCAACACCAAGTCGGCTTACCTTCTCAATTGGGACTACGGTTTACCTTCCCAATTGGGACTAGCTCCTACAGGCCTTGGCGTCCCTTATAGATATTTCTTTTCAGCTAGATAGTTTCTTCTTAGACTTAATTTATTCGTTATATACTATTATTAACTTATTCTAATTGTAGTTCTAATATTAAATTAAGTCTTACTTTCTTATTACGCTCGTAGAACGTGTGAGCTAAAAGAATTTATTTATAATATAATCAACGACTTCGAAAGACACTAACACGTATTATCTTAGATATTTCTTAAATTATACGAATATATTATTAGAAGATCTAAATTATACGAAATCACTGGAGACTCGTTAGTAAGCGAGATTAAAGAAATTATAGCAAGATAGCTTCTAAATTATACGAAGTGCCTATTTATAATTAAATATTAATAGCTTAATATCTACTTAATACTTAATACTTAAACTTCGCGACGCGACTATAAGTCACGCGATTAGTCTATCGATTAGTGTGCTCTAGACGAGTTTCTAACACGATTTAGCCGTCTATTATCAGTTAATATAGTAGTTAAAGTCATATATATGCGCTGATAAGAATCACGTATATAACTTACTTCTTAACGCCCCGCATTAATAGAGCGTTATCTGAAGTTTATCCGCCTATAAATATATCTCATTTAAATAACTATTACGTGTGTTATAATCGGCCCAAGGCACTCACTATAAACCCAGCTAAGTTCGTTCTTATCGTATCAATTTTAATTTCAACTCGAGCGAGTTTCGCATAAAAAAGTGATTCTATTTAAAAGTTCGGAGAAAACTATTACTTTCTTATAAAATCGAACGATATTTCAATATCACACAATATCACTCACTTAACGATCTATTTATAATTTCTATAGAATACCTCAAGGTACGAAGTAAGATACGGGAGGCCCTTAGACGGGAATAGACTTCGTAATCTATTCTACGCTACTTCTCAACCTAGAACGCTATCTCAAGAATACTCTAAATCGACGAGTATCTATATTATCTAGAAATACTCTTCGCGCGTTCGAGGATCTTATCTTTATCTAAAATATAGTCACTTAAGAGTAATTAATTTAGTGAGTTAATACGAATTTTAAGGAGTTTCTAATTATTCTAAATAAGCTTCGCGAATAGCGCGATCTCGAGGTGAAAGTTACTTAATTATATAACTCTTTATTTAAGGAAAATCTTAATTATAAGCTAAAATATAAAAAGAAACGAAGAAAGAAAAAGAAGACTAAAACTACACTCGATCGACTTTAAGTAACTTATAATTATCTATAATAATAAGTATAGAATCTTTAGCATTAACTTCGAAGATCTTGTAAAAAATTTATTAATTCGATATAAATTTAAATCTCAGCTAGACGCTTTAAAAAGTTTTTTCACTCTTTAATATTAATCGACGATAAAGAATCTTAATAAGATAATTAAATTAGTTAAATATCTAGCAAGTTGAAGATT
This sequence comes from Xanthoparmelia taractica, assembly GCA_033085395.1. Taxonomy (NCBI): domain Eukaryota; kingdom Fungi; phylum Ascomycota; class Lecanoromycetes; order Lecanorales; family Parmeliaceae; genus Xanthoparmelia; species Xanthoparmelia taractica. Next base: position 7,780 of record JANQBS010000019.1, on the reverse strand, counting down.
AATTAAGATTATTTCGATAATAAGATAGCTAGAATCGCTTACGTTAAGTTATGTATTAGTGAAAAAGTAGCTAAAGTTATCTATACTCGATCTTATCGTTTTAGCTTCGATCTCTATTAAATTATTAATAAGATTCTTAATAATCTATAGAAGTTATTCGAGAACTCGAATTATAAAGCAAATAGAGCTCGTAAGAATAAGGTCTTAAAATAGAAAGATCTCTTATTTAGCAACTTCTATTAAGACTTTAGATATCTCGCTATAAAGTTAAGTATATTAAATAATGCTTAATTTCGAGATATAAATAAGAAGCTCGCCCCTCGTCTTTATATAGTCTAAACTAACTTTTCTATCGAATTTATCACGATATTCGTCCTAAAAATATTCTTAACTCGAATAGATAATAAGTATTATATTATATATTAGAAAAAGATAGTTAAGGAGATTAAGAACGTAATAAATAAGGCACGAGTCTCTAAGCGTGTAACGTTCGTATCTAGCCCTATAAATATCTTCTTTTCTCGAACGAATCTAATTTCTCGATATCTCTCGTTTTCTATTATAGAGTAATAATAGCGAAAGACTATTAAGAATTAAAAGAAAGGGGTCTATTATATCTATTATAAGAAGAGATATTTATTATTCGCTTATTTAAAACATCGATTTTCTTATCGAATTAATAAGATAAAAAATTAAAATAAAGAGAATTTCGTGGAATTAAAGTCTAAATAATTCGATTCGAGAAACTCATAACTTTATTTATAATCACGAATTAAAATAAGATTCTATTCTTATGTAATCTAAAAGAGATCTAACGTAAGTTATTCGCTTTAAAATCGTTTTTAGTTCAAGAAAGTCTAATTTCTTAAGAAAAGACTTATTACGTTTAAATTCTTATCGATATAGAGACTATTAAATACGCGTTTATTAATAAACGCCTAATTCACGAGATTTATTAGCTGCTAGGCATATAACTCGTTTTTCTTATAAAGTTTAGACTAATTTAAGATTATAACGAGTAACTTAGTAAGAAACTTATTACTCACGTTATATATTTAAATCTTATTCTTTCGAGATATAAGAAATTTATAATCTTAATACTTATAGCGAATTTGAGATAATATATAATTATTCTAAATAAGTTATAAATAAATCGTTTTAATATACTTCTTAATATAAATAACGACTTTATTCTCTTTCGAGATTATTCGTTATAAACTCCTTCTATTTCTATTACTTATCTCTTTATCGAATCGATATTCTCGATTAAGACTTTTAAATTAATTTAATCTCAACTAAAGATTCTTACTCGTTTATAATCGACGTCTAAGAATTATTTATTCTCTATTTATAATATCGCTATTATTCTCTTTGCGATATTAATTAAATAGACGAAGTATACTAGAACTTAATTATTCGCGATATCGATAAAAGATATCGATTAAAATATAATATATAACGCTAAGTCTAGAGCGGAAGAAATTAATCTTTCTTTAATAAAGACTACTATTTAAAACCTAAATAACGTTAAGAAGCTATTTTCTTCTTAGTATTATAAGTTTTTAGACGTCTTTAATCGTTTTAAAGTCGATTAGCTCTCTTCGTATCGCTCTTATAATTATAAGATCGAGTTTATTAATAACTTCAAGTCGCTCTAAAGTCGCGTCTATCGTATATCTTTCTATAAGCTTTAGAAGATTAAAAAATATCTAATAGATAATTTATTTAAGAGCTTTATTACTTCTAGTAAGACTTTTTATTCGTTATTAATTCTATTTATTCTAAAGATTAATAATAATCTTCGTTTCTATATAAATTATCGAAAATTAAATATTATAACGAAATATAATTAATATTTACTCTCTCTAATAAAGAAAGTCATTAATAAGATTAAAGAATATCGATATTTTACTCGTCTAAATATTATCGCCGTATTTAATAAGCTACGAATAGATCTCGATAATAAGAATTATACGATCTTTATTATAGTTCTCGGGACTTATAAGTATCGAGTATTATTCTTTAAACTAACGAATAAATCGAGTACTTTTCAATAATATATTAATAATATTCTATTTGATTTTCTAAACGACTTCTATTAAGTCTATTTAGACGATATTCTTATCTATAATTAAAAGAAGACGAAATATTAAAAACACGTTAAATAAGTTCTTTAACGTTTACGGGAGATTAGTCTATAAATTAATATTAAGAAATACGAATTCAATATAAAAGAGATTATATTTCTAGAAATTATTATATTAGGAACTAATCTACGAATAGACTCTTATAAGATCGAGATTATATTTAATTAAAGTATTTCTACGAATCTAAAGAAGATTTAAGACTTTATAAGATTTATAAACTTCTATCGACGCTTTATTTATAAGTTTTTTAAGTTAGTTAGATCTCTAATTAATCTTACGAAGAAGAATACTTTCTTTATTTAAAATAAGATCTACGTTAAGTCGTTTAACGATCTTAAAAAGCGTATAATTACTATTCTAATTCTACGTTATTTTGATTTTAAACGTTAGATTATTCTTAAGACTAATTCTTCTAATTATATACTAAAAGAAATCTTATTCTAATATAATAGCGACGAAGTTCTATATTCTATAATATTCTATAGTAAGAATATAATTTTAGCGAAATGTAATTATTATATTTATAATAAGAAGTTGCTAATAATTATTTAATACTTCGAATACTAACAATTAGAACTAGAATATATCGAGCTATCTATTTAAGTATTTATTGATTATTAAATCTTAAAAACCTTTATAAAAAATAAGAAACTTACGCGACGTCAAGCTCGCTATTTAGATATTCTATCTAAATTTAACTTCTAGATTATATTTCGTGCGAGAATAGTTAATAGCAAAGCCGACGCTTTAATAAGAATATTATTATCTATCTTAGCGAACGAGACTAATAAAAGAAGTTAATATTAATATTAGATAATTCTCATCTCGAATCGCGTTTAAATTTAAGTTATAAAAATTAAAAAAGATCTATTTAAACGAATTCATAAGATTAATTAAAAGAATTCTATATATAACGAATTTCGTAAAGCTATAAGTTATAATTAAGTTAAACTTTATAATTACACGCTAAATCGATATCGTATCGTTAATAAGACTCTCTTCAAGAACGAACTACTATAGATCTCGATCGAGTTTTATACAAAGCTATTAAGAAAGATTTATAATTAATCTTCTAGCGATTACCTAGGAATACGAAGAACGATTAATTTATTTCTACGTTATTATTATTAATCTAGCTACGTTAAAACGATTTAATAATATATTTGTAATTATTATTACTATTAACGTAGTAAAGTCCTATAAGATAAGATAAATAAACTATTAATATTACTCTTAATTTCTCAAGGTCGCTAGTAAGACGTTTCTATAGATTTTATTATCGATCTATTATTATTAGACGGTTTTAACGTTATTGTCACAGTAAGACTGGGATATATCGATAATGAATTAAAATGTTATTCTATCTAGAGTGTTGGTAGCTAGATATGTGAGTTGCCAAGCCCTCAAACGAGCTATGACTAAGCGTACTACAGCCATGCTAGTGTGTACCGTGACAATATGCCCACAAAAACAACAAAAATGCCATGTCCTCATGGCTGAGACATCCTAAGAACCAGGGCTATTGCTTAATGTAGACCTTAGGTGCTCTCCGTGGGATATTGACTGAAAGAATTGAATATAACTACACTAGCTGCTATAGTGATTAAGGCCTTGATTCACGACTTCGGATGATTTCAAATCGTTCAAATAATTATCGTCTAATCTCTTGCTGAGCCCGAATCTAGCTAGCTTAACGAACCATAATCTTGATCGCTTGGTCCTTCTTCTTTATAGATCTTATAGCCGTCCGAATCGATATTAATTAGATATGCATATAACTTTTCATTATTGACTGGAATCCGTTGCGGCGGCGAGTAGAGATAGCGATGCTTGACTTACTAATTTCTCTACGTATTTGTATGGCGGTCTGATATAGAACTAGGGAGAGCAGGCCGCTGACGCATGACAAGCTCCGTTTAGATTGCTATTTTCGAGTCCACTTAATCAAAGAACTGACTCAGCGTAATTATAGACCTCGATTTAGAGATATCGCGACGAAGATTAACGGCTAGCTAATTCCAAATAAGCGTGAGTTAATAAACTATTAATTCTAGCTTAGCTGACTTGGCTAGATATAATATCTATTGAATAAAGGCCCGAGAAGAGATATGCTTGACGTCGCTTAGTGAGTACGTTTGGCTAATTAATTGCGATAGCGCCACTGCTGTTCTCGTCTTGAATCTATTAATTAACGTGATATACCAACGATCTAGATCTAAATCCCGTAGCAGATCTCGTTCCAACTCAGTCAACTCAGCTAAGTATCACATCAATGCTGAGCCACGAAAGCATACGGTAATAACTCGTTTGACGTTATTTGAGCGTGTAGCGGCTAGGTCTTTCAGTCTATCTACGAAGATATAGACGTCTCAATAAAACACGTGTTTGCCAGCATTAACAATCGAACCATTTCCCTGCTCTTGCTTATACTCTGGATCAAAGTATCCCACTTCTTCTACGCGCATCTCCGGCTTCGTAGTAGTAACAATAGGCTGGACGGGAGGAGAGCTGAAAGACTGCTGCGAAGTGGATTACTAACTTGAATATTGGACAGCTGAGATCGGATTTGATTGCTGGCGAGCCTAATCAAATCGTTTAAAGTAGGCTTTCAATTTTGCGTCCATTATGGCTGACATCATGATCATTAAGTTATTCACTTGCTTATTCGAGAATCCGGAAATAAGTGAGATATTGAGGCCTACGCCTGGTGTAACTGTGATAACTTCCTCGCCTGTTTCTTCACCTACTTCTTTATAATCATCTTCTATATTGAATTAGCGAGTGTTTCTCTTAGAAGATATAGCGATCGACCTAGCAAAAGAATCGCTATTTAACTAACGACTAGTAACTCGATAGGACTGCTGAGTACTGGTGTGGAAGCGTGTTGAATATTGAGGTGTGTAGGGGCCTTTGGGATTGAGACTCTGATGTGGGAGCGAAGTTCTTTTAATAATAGCTGATTGGCTAGCTGACTAGCTGAATAGCATCATATTTGAAACGAAGAATCTTTTGGCGTTGCTACCATTTGTCACAGTAAGACTGGAATATATCGATAATGAATTAAAATATTATTCTATCTAGAGTGTTGGCAGCTAGATATATGGGTTGCCAAGCCCTCAAACGAGCTATGACTAAGCGTATCACAGCTATGCTAGTGTGTACCGTGACAGTTATCTATACTCTTATATATCTTCTTATAAAGAAACGTTACTACATATCGTATTATTAAGAAGATAACGATTATTTATTAGAGAAACTTATTTAAATTCTTATATAAAATCTCTTTCGACTATACAAATTATTATAATCTCTCACATTAGATAGAAGTGTATAATTTATATCTACGCTTTAAAAAAGTCTCTATAAGCGACTACGCATTAAGATTAACTTATTTATTATATATTATCTCGAGATAAATAATTAGATCGAAAAGGCTAATTAGAATATAAAGCGAGATTTTTATATCTATTATAACTACTTATAAAATAATTAAGTTAAATAAATTCTTATAATCGAATTTAGTAATAATAATAATATCTTATTTACTATATCTCTTACTTTCTTCTATTTTAATCGAGATTTTTATTCTCGCATATCTTTCGATTAAGATTATACTTTCTACGAGATTACACGCGAGCGTCTATAAGTCTTAAAGATAAAAGATATCACGATTAAAATAGAGGAAATTTTAAAATTTAAACGATTATAATTAAGAAGAACACATAGAGCTATAAAGATATAGGCGAATAAATATCGTAAGGAGATTATTTACGATATAAACGACTAGGTTTAGCTATCATTTAAAAATATTAAAATCGAATACCCCTATAAGAATCTCGAAGATAAGTAACTCGATTTATATAGAGTTCTTAAGAGAGTCGATATCTTATATTATTTAGAACTCTCTTATAATATAAAAATCTATTTTATCTTTAGCTCTAAGATATTTAGATTTACGACTATAAACTCTCTATTAAAATAGAAGCACGATTTTCTTAGATTTATAATAATTAACGAGAAAGAGTTATAAGACGTAAACGATATATTAAACTTTAGACGTTATTATAAACGACTTTAATATAAAATTAAATAAATCGATCTAAATAGAGATAATAATTAATACTATGCGAATTAAGATAAGTTCGAAGACTCTAAAAAAGTGGGAAATAAATTCCATAGACGATATCTTAATAAACCACGCTAGGCCCAATAAAAAATCAGACTACGATTAACTTTTATTTATTATTTAAGGCCTATTCGCCAGGATAGCGATACACTTAACCCGACTCGATTAAGCTTCGAGTATCTTATATCTCGTCTCTATATCAGCATACGTTTCTTCTAGGCGTTCTAGATCGTTTCTATATACGAATATTATTCTTTTATAGCGCTAAGATATCGCTATTTAAAGGAGGGGATAATGTTACGAGTGTAACAATCACATAGGCCTGCAATATCAAGTCGGCTTACCTTCTCAATTAAGATTACGGTTTATCTTTTCAATTGAAACTAGTCCCTACAGATCTTGGCGTCCCTTATAGATATTCCTTCCCAGCTAGATAGTTCCTTCTTAGACTTAATTTATTCGTTACACATCACCGTTAACTTGTTCTAATTGTAGTCCTAACAATAACTAGCCTTGGCGCTCGCTTCTCCGTACTTAGCTGGCGCACACACCCCTAGATAGTTGAACAATACACACACCACACTTATTATTGAATCACATCAATATTGTTCCTTAACAATATTATTCTATTTAATTTTAATTCTATTTACTATTACTCTTATATTTCTTTAATTTATTAATAATTAATCTTTATTTTTGTTATGGAACATATAATCATATGAGCGTATGGCTGGTCATGACTAGCCTTGGCACTCGCTTCTCCGTACTTAGCTGGCGCACAACAACTTAGATTAACAATTTATCCACTACACTCATTATTAATTCGCATCAATAGATAATTCTTAATAATTTTTTACTCTTATTAGTAATACTTTAATTATTTAAATTTAAATTATTTTTAAATTATTAGTTATTAAGCTTATTAAGATAGATATAATATTAGTATATTATAATAATAAAAATATGTATTAATTTATTCAACTTTTTACTTTATATATATATATATATATATATTAATAGATTTTATTATTTTTTAAATAGATTATTCTACTAGTAATTAATTTATTATTATTATTATTATTATTATTATTATTATTATTATTATTATTATTATTATTATTATTATTATTATTATTCTTATTCTTATTCTTATTATTATTCTTATTCTTATTATTATTCTTATTCTTATTATTATTCTATATATATTACTAAAATCGTACTTAGAAGTCGTATAAGATCGATTAAATATATAGATATTATATACGATAGAGTTGAAATAAAGTTAGGTTAATAATTTATAATTTAGATTTTATTAGTTTAAATAATAAAAACGAATTAATTCAAATCGAACACGGTATTAGGAGTCGTATAAGATCAATTGGATATATAGTTGTTGAATGCGATGGAGTTGAAATGGAGTTAGGTTGATAATTGTTGCAAATGTGGGTGACGGATGGTTTGTAGCTACTGAAAAATCTGACTACATACAAGCGATAGGGCTGAGTAG